>PVIJ01012390.1:0-49891 GCA_004024925.1 Scalopus aquaticus
TGCGGGTGCGGGTGTGTGTGTGTGTGTCTGGGGGGTGTGTGTGCGGGTCTGGGGGTGTGTGGTGCCCCGTGTCTGTGTGCGTCTCTTCCTGTTGCATTTCCCTGAGCACGGGGCTGTGCGAGCGGCCCCTCCACGCCTCCCGAGCCGCGCGGCCCCCCGCCCTGACGCCCGTGGCCCAGTCACGCCCGCAGAGCGCACGCGGTCCCCCTGGGGTCCCCCTGGGACATGCGCGGGGTGGCGGTGCCACAGGTCCCCCGTGCCCATCCCCGTGGAGGGTACAGGGGGCCCCGCCTGGTCAGTGCCGTGTCCCTGCCGGGACTCCCCCACGCAGAGGCGGTGCCCGAGGCCACCGACATGAAGGAGACCGTGGAGCTCATGCCCCAGACGATGGAGTTCGGGGTTCTGAGCGCCCACACGCTCGGCTTCCTGCGGGAGCTCATACAGCAGGTACCGCGGCCTGTCTCCGCGTTTAGGGTTTGGCCCCTTGATGGTCTCGTCCCCCGGGCTGGTGAGCAGAAAGAGCGTGGGGCGCTGCAGCAGTGACGCGCCCCGTCTCCCGGCCTTGTCTCTGCCCCGGGGGCGAGCGGGCACTCTGGGTGGGTGATGCTGGGGGTCGGAATTGCCTCAGCCGCACACGGAAGACAGATCCAGGGCGTGGCAGGGCTGGGGCGTAGCCAGTCTGACCTAGAAGTGGGTGCTGGTTTATGAACCCTAAGATGTGACTAAGTGGGGAGAGCCTCCATATGGCCTGGCAGCTTCGTGAGTGGCAAGAGGTGGGTGAGGGCAGACTGGGAGACAGAAGGACCCCCCTGGAGCTGGCGAGCACCCCTGGAATGCAAGCAGCCGACTTGGCATCCCCCTGAGACGGGAGAGGGTCCCTGTGCGTGATGGGCAAGTAAGGCCCTTTGGACGTCCAGCGCAGCTTTTCTGGCCCTTTGCCCTTGGGCTGGGCGCTCAGCGCCCAGGAGACGGAAGCCAGAGGCAGCCAAAGGCACGCGTTGGGGAGCCTGACCGCATGCCGTGTGCGTGTCCACTTGGCCTCTCAGGTTTTCTTGCCGGCTCTGTCCTTCAATCAGCACAAGGAAGGAGGCATGAGCCTCACGCCTGGGGAGTTCTCAAGCATGGCGGTGTACGAGGTGGACCTGGGCAGCCTGCCCGGGGAAGCAGCAGAATATCACAGCACTCAGTTAATGCGGGACGAGTTTTTGATGAACCTCCAGAAATTTGCAACCAGCATCCACAGGACCATACAGCAGCTCGAAGGTGAGGCTTCGTCCCCCTAGTTCAGCACCGTGACGTTGCTGCTTAATTGAAAAACAATTTTAGTTAAAAATTTAAAAATTTACATTATTTCTTACCGAAGTAACGTTGCCTGCCTGTTTTAAGTTTCAGGCATGCGCTATTAAAAATCAGCATTGCACGCACTACATTAAGTCGCTACGAAAGTCCAATTCCATCCTTCACTGTACAATTGGCCCCTTTTACCCAATTTGCCCACCTCCCCTTCCCCCTTCCCTTTGGGCAGGCACGAATGGGTTTTGTCATCTAAGAGTTCAGATTTGTTTTGTTCATGTATTTATTTTGTGTCTTCAGCAACCATGGGAGAGTGAGATCACCTGGTGTTTATCTCTCTCCTTCTGCCTGAATTCACTGAGCATCGTCTCCTCCCGGCCCATCCGTGTCATTGCAAATGGCAGGCTTTCATCTTTTTCAGAGCAGAATAGTAGTCCATCGTGTATAGACACCACATCCTCTCTATCCACTCATCTGTCCCTGAGCACTTAGGTTGTTGCCAGAGGGGTGATTTGAGTTGAATAGTTGTTTACCTGCTCCCTGTGGAGAAGACCCTGAGTGGGTCATTGCAAGGGGCACCGAGAAATGACAAGTCTGTGTCCTCAGGCCACTTTGCCTCCAGGGCACAAAGAACTGTGGCAGAAAAGGAGTGTGAGAAAGAGGGTGGGCCCTTAAGGCAATCATTTCCCCCAAACTAGTGGGCTCCTGACCATTTTTCTTTCCACTAGGTGAGATCAAGCTCGAGATGCCCAGCGTCAGCGTGGAGGGAGAGGTGTCGGAGCTGGCGGCTAACCTGGAGACCGTGGAAGCCTTGGAGCAGTGTGTGATAAACTGGTTGAACCAGATATCCACAGCCTTGGAGGACCAGCTGAAAAAGACCCCCCAGGTAACTTGGGCGGTGCTTTGGAAGCTCACCGGTCCGGTTCCTGCTGTATTCCGGGGATCTGTGTTCTCCAGCCTCTTCTCTTACTGTTCTGTGACCTTAAAAGACGAATGGCAGATGTTCAGACGTTATGCTCGGGCTTCCTGTAATCAGTGCACTATTGCGTTCCCGTCTGGATCAGTAAAGAGGATGTGGGGTGTCAGTCAGGATGCCTGGGCTGCCAAAGCTCAGAGCCCCACTCAGCTGACTTAAATAAGGCAGAGAATCTGTTGCTGAGGGAACCGGGAGGTCCAGAGGCCAGGCCGATTTCAGGTATGGTTTGATCAGGACGCTGGCACTGCGTTTCCCTGTGAATCACCCAGCACCAACCTCCTCTCTGTGGAGGCGTCCTCCTTGGGCTGGTTTCCTTCATGGAAGCGACTTGTAACAATTTCGGGACCCACACCCCACATACCACAGTGTCCAGAGAAAGACGGAGTATCAAAGTCTTTGTCTAGCACTCCCAGCTGAAGCTTGAGGTTCACTCTGATCGGATCATCCTAGGTCCAGGGCCTACCTCTGATTTCCCGAGAGGCTCAGATTAGCCCCTGAATGGAGCGGCTGGGAGGGAGGAGGCGCGGGTATTGGAGAAGCAGCCACAGTGGACACTCGTCCCCAACGCCGAGAGCCGTGTGTGTCCCTGTCATCTCTCAGGGAAACGGCCCTCTGGCTGAAATTGAATTCTGGAGAGAAAGAAACGCCACGCTGAGTGCCCTACATGAGCAGACGAAGCTCCCAATTGTCAGGAAGGTTCTGGAGGTGATCAAGGAGTCCGACTCCATGCTGGTGGTGAACCTGCAGCCCGTCCTGACGGACCTGTACAAGTACCACACGGAGGCCTCGGACAACGTGCGCTTCCTGTCCACCGTGGAGCGACACTTCAAGGTGCGCAGGGCCCTGTGCAGTCAGCGCTGGGGGTTCCGCCTCACCCGGATTTAATGTTCTTTTTAAAAACCAGCACTTTAAAAATTGTGGTGATACATCCATAACATGTTTATTAATTTGACCACTTGTAAGCGCCATTGAGCTAGACAAAATGCTGTGTCCCCATGGTCATGGGCTGTGTCCAAAGCCTCTCGTCATGCCCACCGTAAACTCTCTGCCCCTGGAGCCCGATGTCCCCGTCGCCTCGGCCTCTGGTGACCTCTGTCCTACGCCCCATCTGTGAACTTGTCTGCCCTGGGTCTTTCATCTCAGCACAGTCCTACAGTATCTGCCCCTCTGTGTCTGGTTCACTTCACTTAGCATCACGTTGTCAAGGCCCACCCGTGCTATAGCATCTGGCAGAATCTCCTTTTTAAGGCTGAGTAATATTCCGCCGTGTATAAAGACCACGTTTTGTCTGTTCGTTCTTCTGTCGATGGACATTTGTGTGGTCGCCACATTTTGGCCACCGTGTAATGCTGCGATGTATGAGTTCCTGTGGGGACATGTTTTTAATGATCTTGGCTAAATCCCTAGGAGCGAAACTGCCGGGTGGTAGCAACAGTCTGTGACCTGTCAAGGAACTTCCAAGCTACTCTTTGGTGGTGGCGCCATTTTGCGTCCCCCCAGTGACCCGTGAGGATTCCCTCCTCCCCGAGGCTCTGTCTTTTCGGTGGCGGCTCATGGTGTGAAGTCACATCTCCCAGTTTGCATTGCCCTGCTGGGTGATGAGCTCCAGCTCGTCTTGTCTGTGCTTCCTCGTCTGTTCTCCCATCTTTGGTGACGTTCATCTATTTTAATCTCTTCCTCATTTTTAATTTGTCTTATTACACTGGTCAACAGTGAGATCATTACTGACTTAAAAAGGCTCTAATCTGTAGTATCTTGGTGTGCTCAACATGAATATAACTCTGACAATTTTTTATTAGCTCTCATTTTGAAGATATTTCATATAATTCATTTTACATGTTTCACCGTGTAAATTTATCCAGTAGGACTGCAACAACATCCTAAATCAGCCTAGAATGATGTAATGTTGCACCGCATTGCATAATACCACCATGCACACACAATCAGAGTTGGCTGCATCATTTTCTGATGCAACGCAATACTACTGCCAGGCGGCTGCTGAAGTAAGCTGACGTCGGCAGTGCACTCTATAGAGCCCTGTCGGAAAGGTTGAGCATTGAAAATATTTCAGACTTTGTGTGAGACAGTTTCAGCTGCTGTTCCATAGAACTGTTATGATTTTATCCATTTAGGCACAATACAGAACAGTCATGCCTCAAAAGTGCGTTAATAGCGTGCACAATTTCTGCTCTATTTGTGGGGAAGTGACATTTGCCAACCAGAAGAAAAGTACCACTTCTCAAGTGAGGAAGGCTTATCATCTTTATTTCGGATGCAAGGTTGGTGACCGAGACAAGCCTTGGACCCTCATATATGCTGTGCTCCATGTACAACACAGCTTTCACAGTGGTGAAATGGCAAAAGACCATCAATGCCGTTTGCAGTCCCCATGGTGTGGAGAGAGCCAAGCAACCACATAAAAAACTGTTATTTCTGCTTGGTTCTTCCTCTTTCTGGCAGAATAACGAAGCAAAAGAAGTCGAGAATAGTCTACCCAACATTCCGTCTGCATTAAGACCAGCTCCACATGGTGAGGGACTTCCTATTCCAGAACCTCTGGCAGAATATTCTTGATCCATCTGATGAGGACAAGGGTGAGCCGACCTGTTCTTCTCCTGTTCCATCAGCATGCAGTGATCCAGATTTGCCCTGTGGTGCATCATCAACCCCACACAGACTAACACAGGAAGAACTAAATGACCTGGTTCATGATTTGGACTCATCCAAGAACAAGGCAGAATTGCTAGGATCAAGACTCCAACAATGGTATCTTCTGGAAGCATATGTCACAATTACTTTATATTGAAAGTGCCACCAGCAGTTGGAGCCTTTCTTCGGAAAGGAAAGTACTCTGGTATTCTGTTCTGATATTGAGGGCCTCATGAATGCCTTAGAAAGCACTCAGGACCCACAAGAATGGAGACTATTTTTAGACTCTTCAAAATTGAGTCTTAAGACTGTGCTTTTGCACAATGGAAACCTTCTTCCATCTGTTTATTCCTGAACAGCTGTACAAGAGACGAGCGAAGAAATCTAAGAAGTAGTCTATGACTTGATTTTTTACAGGTAATAACCGTAGGCCTATTACTATGGGCATGCATTTCGTGATGCAAACATCCATTTATTGCAGATTACAAAAAAAACTAGAGCCATAATTAGAATTTGACTGTCATATTCATGTTGAGCACATACAAATTGATAGGAAATGACTAATTTTATTTCAGTAACATGACTTTTGTAAACACTTGTTGACCAGTATTATCGGTATGTAAGACTCAAAATCCCGAATCAAGCTCCTCGTCGGGTACATGCTCTGCGGCAGCCCAGTGTGTGGGAAGGGGACAGTCTTCTTCCTCCCTTACGGCAGCTGGTCCGTCTCCCGGTTGTGGGAGGGAGTCTGGGGCAGGCTCAGCTGGGGGCGCCACGGCCGGCAAGCTGGGGTGGTCGGTCTGCAGGCCGCCTCCAGAGGGGTTTCTTTGCAGCCTGGTGCCCAGGGATCTGCTGGGCCTCTCACCCCCCGGGGGTCCCCTGCGTGGTTTGGCCTCTCAGACCCTAATGATTCCTCCATGAGAATCATCCACCTTTAAAATAAGATCGCCCCACCAGCCCTCCCACCCCGTTAGCCTTCCCCCCTCCCCCTTGTGCATTAATGTCCGTTCATTTTTTTGCCTATTTTGCTTTGCCAAACCAGCCGTCCAGTGCTGGTCTTGGGCAACCGGACTCGCTTTGCCGCGTGGTCACCCCGAGCGCTTCCTCTGTGCTGACAGCGGCCGCATCTGTTTTTCCTCCAGCTGAATAGTGTCCCCAGCGTGGGGGCCACCTCCCCTGCCCCTGCGCCCTCTCCGTGGGCCCTGGCTGCCCCTGCGTCGCGGGAGTGGCGACAGACCCCGGGAATACGTCAGCACGTCTGTCTGAGTTACCGTCTCACGCTCTTTGGATCGATGCCGGGTCCTTCCCCTTTTGGGTTGTTTACAGCGAGCCCAGGCCCTGTCCACGACGGCCGCCCCCACTCACGCTCTGCCTGCCAGCGCTGGCCGGGCCCTCGCTCCGCACCCGCTCCAGCCCTCGCTGTTGGGGGTCACCTTCCTCCAGCTGGCTGGAAGCAGCCCGGCTAAGGGCCACGCTTGGAAGTGGCCACCCTCTCCTGGGGGCCGGAGCCTGGGCCGAACCCCTGCAGATTCGAGGGGTGGAGATGTCGCCCCGTCTGCTGAAAGCCAGTCTCTTTCTCCCTGAGATCTTAAAAAGGTCAATTTTATCTAGTCGCGTCGGCACGTCCGGGCCAATCCCAACTCCTCGGGGCTGTCAGACGCTTTCTCCCACGACAAGCAGAATATTGTCTCCACTGAGGAGAGCGGGGCTCCCGGCCCCCGCTGCTTTGTGGGGTGACGAGGCCCCGGGGCCCGGGCGCTGGCTCTGCCCGTGCAGACTCTGCGTCTCTCCGGCCAGAACATCACGCACGGCTCCAGCTTCCACGCGGTGCTGGAGACCATCCCGTCCATGATGAGCGCCCTGCGCATGGTGTGGACCATCTCGCGCCACTACAACAAGGACGAGCGCATGACCCCGCTCCTGGAGCGCGTCGCCTGGGAGATCGCAGACCGGGTCTGCCGCGTGGTCAACCTGCGGACCCTGTTCAGGTGCGGCCGCCCCGCTCTCCCTGCGCTCCCCGCAGCTGCCTGGTGACCCCAGGCCTGCGCTGGCCAGCGCCCCCTTCAAGGACGAGCCCGAGCAGGGGCGGTGCTGGAATTCCGCCCCCGCCCCCGCGTCGGCCTTAGGGTATTTTCTTCCTCCCCCAAAGACACCACCGACCTTTCTGCGGCCCCCCACCCCGCCCCGCCCTGACCCCCCAGTGTCCTGCTCTGCAGAGAGAGCCGGGCGAGTGCACAGCGCAAAACCGCGGACGCCAGGAACACCCTGCACATGTGGAAAAAGTCCTACTTTGAAGTCAGGGCCAAGATCGAGGCCTCGGGGAGGGAGGCCCGCTGGGAGTTCGACCGGAAGCGGCTGTTTGAGAGGACAGACTACATGGCCACCATCTGCCAGGACCTCTACGACATCCTGCAGGTGGGCAGGCCAAGGCGGGGTGGCCGGAGCTTGGCGGACGGGGGCCTTGGGCTCCCGGGCAGCGGCTCTCTGCATCGGGGGACAGAGAGGGTCTGGCAGGGAGGAGCACTTGAAAGGGCATGTGGAGCACTCCACAATGTGTTGGAAGATTCCAGAAGGCACTAGATTACCCCCAGACCTTTGCAGCTTGTCCTGGTCTGCTGTGACACCCCTCCCTCCCCCTGCCCTTGGTTTTCCTTTGACCTTGGGTAGCTCCTCCTCAGAGTCTCCAAAAGCCCTCCTCCAGGGAGGGATCGGGAGTGGAGACAGTCAGTAGAGCTCCCAGGCAGGGTGTGTTCCGCGGAACTTCCTCAGCCTTTGTGCTGTGTTTGGAGCAAGCTCTGGTTGGAAGGGAGAACGTGGTCCTTTGGAGCCCAGTGTCCTTCCTTCCTTGCTGTGGACGCAACACACTGGCCTCTGTTGGTTTTGAGTCTCCCTCAGAATTCTCTGCTTGCTGGACATGGGGTGCCTTGGTGGACTGGGGGCTGGGATGGTACATCGTCCCTTGGATGTTGCTCCCCGGAGCACGAGTTCAGAGGTGAAAGGACTGGGACTTTCAAGCTGGGCATAGCAGCGCCGTGAGCCAGCGCGGTGCCCTCCTGAGGCCGGGGCCCGTACACTGGCTGGGGCAGGCCCACGAAGCTGGCCTGGGCAAAGACGTGCGAACGCTGTGGTTTCGGGGAGCAGACAGTCTAGTGGACGAGAGAGGCGGGAGGTGTAGCACCCACCCGGGTACAGCTGCTGCTGAGCCACGGAAAGAACAGCTGAGGGACTCTGGAGGCATACGGGGCCTAGCCTGGCCTAAGGGGCCGGGCGGGAATGACCAGTGATACTTGGTGATAAGTCGTGCTGAGTGGGCACTTGGACTGGCACGTGCAAAGGCCCTGAGACAGAAATGAACGTGGCTGGAAGGGGGCTGGCGTGGCTCCGGGCACCAGGGAGGAGCAGGCCGGGCCCGGGGGTGCCTCCTGGTCAGCCGTGCCTGGCATCCGGAGCCCCAGCTCCAGGGGCACAGACTAGGGCCAGGCGGCCTGGCAATGTGCCCCCCACTCATGGCCAGAACGGCTGGGAGACGGCCCCCAGGTGACCGGGGTTGCTGGGCTCACAGGTGGTGGAGGAGTTTTACAACATATTTGGCCCAGAACTGAAGGCGGTGACCGGCGACCCCAAGCGCATCGACGACGTGCTGTGCCGGGTGGACAGCCTGGTCAGCCCCATGGAGAACCTGACCTTTGACCCCTTCAGCATCACGTCCGCCCAGTACTGGAAATACGTGATTGATGACTTCAAGATCGAAGTTCTGGCAAGTAGCCCGAGGCCTGGTGTGACCCCCTCTGCCTGCATGGGCTTGATTGCATCGAGTACTGCTGTTGTTGTTTTTTTTTTAATTTTTATTTATGCATACAAGCTGGGGTGCAGGCCAGAGATTTGTGGGGGAGGGGGGTGAGAGGATTCACCAGAGACAGAGCAGGGAGCAGAAGGGGCAGATTGACCAAAATACACTGCTGAGGGGAGCAGTGGGGAGACAGGAGAGGTCTGCTGCGCCCTATGGGAAGCTCCCTGCCGGGCACTGAACTTACACTGCAGCCGCGGGCAGCTCCATAGCGCCGCACTTAACCTGTTGTGCCACCAGGGAGGCCCCTGTCATTGTTTTTAATCGGAAGGAGAAATACCTACTTCCTTGTAAAGAAAGATGGGAGCAACACAGGTGAGCGTAGGTGCAGTGGACATTCCTCCGGCCACGTGGTGCCCCTCTCTGGGGGTGCCCGCTCCCCTGTGGCCAGCGGGACAGTCCCAGATCCTGAGCCTCCTGCCCTGCGGTTGTGTCCTCCCCGTCGCCTGTGTCTAGGCGAGATCGTCCTTTCAGAGTCAGTTAGGGTTGGGGGGCGCAGGACAGCACGGCCAGTGCCCTCTTGCACTGGACCCCCTTCCTTGAAAGCTCGGCGGGCCCCTCCGCCCTGCCTCTGCTCGCCTCCCACCATGCTGGATTCCCAGGGCTGATTCCAGTGGTGCGAGGGCCGTCTTCCAGACTTTGCTGTTTTGTTGGTTTTTTTCCCTTTCCTGGCAGGTTATCGAGAAAGAAGCCAAAAATTTTATCGACGAATCTTTTAAGACGCTTCGATCGGCCGAAGCGGCCTTCGACATGCTTCTAAAATTCAAGCATATCCGTTCGCGGGAGGCGATCAATCGACAGATGATGATGAAGTTTAATGACATCCTTGCGCAGTATTGTAAAGAGGTGATTGGCCGACCTGCGGGGGTCGTGTGGTGGGGACACTGGGCGCAGCGGCGTGCGGGGCTGGCAGCCAGGTCGGAGCGGGGAAACTCAGCAGGGCTCCCCAAGCACCACAGTGTACCCCGCCCTCTGCGAGGGAGGCGCAGTCAGAGCCGCGCGGCTCGGTCGTGGCCACACCAGCCACGCGCAAGCCCGCAGGTGCGTGTGTGTCTGCCAGGTCAGAGGGTTTACCCCGCGTGTCTGTCCCCCAGGCAGCTCTGGGTGGCACGAGGCCAGAGAGGGAGATGGACACAGCCCAGATTCTGCCTCCCGGGGCTCATTGTGGCGTGGGAGAGACGGACCAAGAAACGGGCTCACGGCCGTGTGCAGGAGAGGCTGTGACGGGGGCAGACGGGGCGCAGGTGGCACGCGGGTGGCACGGGGTGCCGCTGACGCGTCCCCCCAGGCCCACAGTGACCGCTCCAGTGAAAGGACATGCCTGTCCTGTCTCAGGTGCAGCCCTGAGGGTCTGCCCCATTTCTGGGGTGGATCGGGGCCGCAGGGGCTGCAGCCTTTTCTGGAGCCTCAGGGAGGATCCACTTCCTTCCTTTCGTTTTTAGATTCTGGAGATTCCTGACCTCCTCCGTCTTCAAAGCCAGTGAGGGCGCCCCACCTGCCCGCCCTCCCCCCACCCTCTCCCTGTGTAAAGCTCCTGGGGGTACATAGGGCCACTGAGAACCCAGGACAATCCCGCTGTAAGGCCATGATGGACAGCCACGGGGAGTCTCGTAGAGCTGTTCGCACGCCCGAGTCCACGGCCGCCGTTCCCAGCGGCCAGGGGTGGAGACGCCCCGTGCTCCCCTGCAGGCGGACGACGGCCAGGTGTGGTCTGTCCACGCGGCGGAGTGTCGGCCTTAGGACACACTTCTTGCTCTCAGAAGACCCGCGTGCATTTCTTTCGGGGCGTGGGCCTCCGGCTCCTCCTGTCTTCATCTGTGGGGCCACGTCCCCTCTCACGTCCCCTCTCACGGGCTCATGTCTGCTTGGTCTCCAGATCGACATCATCAACAAGCTCTTTGTTCAGAACCTGGACAACCCGCCGCTGTACAAGAACCACCCCCCGGTGGCGGGCGCCATCTGCTGGGAGCGCTCCCTGTTCTTCCGCATCAAGCACACCATCCTGCGCTTCCAGGAGGTGGAGGAGATCCTGGACAGCGACCTGGGGAGAGAGGTGCGTGGCCTGGCCGCCGCTCCTGGGGTGACCCGGCCCCGGGGGGCTGCCTGTGGGAGAAGCTCTCGGCCCCGCACCCACCTGCCGCCCGCAGGCCCTCCCCGCGCTCTCCCGTGAGGCTGGGGTTTCAGGCTGCCATCCGTGGCCTCTCCGTCGGCATCTCCACACGCGCGGCGTGTCCAGGCAGCGGGAGGGCTTCTCGCTGCGCCTGACCGTCAGCCTCTGGCGAGAGTGACCGCTGCCCTCTTCGGGGAGGCGCTCCCCGCCCCGGGCTTGAAGGAGTCGGCAACCCTTTTCTTTTGGGGAGCGAATATTCCAGCGGTCTGCAGGTCCTGCCGCGGCTCCTCAGTCCTCCGCCGTGGCCAGCGGGGAGCGGGGTGATTGGGAAAAGAACAGGTGTGCCTGTGTCCCAGGGAGGCCACGTAGGGGTCCTGGAATTGGAACTTCACATCTTTTTCACGTGCTGCCAGCTTGAGGTTCTATTTCTGATCACTGGACAAGGTCAAAGCCATTCTTGGCCCCCGGGCTGTGGGTGCAGATTCCTGCTAGCTGGTCTGGACCAGCACGAAGCGGCACTAGCGGAGGCACAAGCTGTCTGCTTCCCTTTGTAAAATGCGTGAACGGGTCATTCTTTCTTTAGAAAGAGAGAAGAAAAGGTTGTTTCTAAGGGTGAAGTGGCAATGACCTGGATTTTTTGACAGGTAAAACAGAAATACTTGGAAGTGGGCAGGACCATGAAGGAATACGAAGACCGGAAGTACCAGGCGTGGAAGGAGAGCACGGAGCAGATCCTGCCCACTCTGATGAAGCAGAGCCTGCTCGCCAAGGTGCTGCTCCGGGCCCGCCTGGCCTGCCGCAGGCTGGCACCCGGCGCGTCCTTGGGTTTGATGTGGGGACGCTCGTGAAATTGACAGCTATGCCCAGTGCAGAGACGAAGGAGGCAGAGGCTGGCCGGGGAGGAGGGGCAGGAAGGCTCGAGATGGAGCCAGAACACAGATGTGGGAGCAGGGGGCCCAGATCGGGCAGCCTCCTGACTGTGGGGCGAGTGACTAGCTCTGAGCCTCAGTTTCCCCATTTGGAAGGTGGGTTGGGTCAGTCGGCATAAACACGAAGATTCCCCGTTGGTCCCTGTGTGTGAAGCACCTGGCAGAGGACCGTTTTCGTTTTTAGCCTTCCGGGTGCTTTGTCCTGGTCTCCAGCTTCGGCCTGGCACAGAGCAGGTGCTGGAGAAACGGGCAGCGGCTGTTGGGGCGGGAAGACCTGGGCCTGCTCCGTAGGTCCTCGGGCTCTGAAATCCTGACTCAAAGGAGTGATGTGGTCAGGCGGGACCGGACAGGGAGCCGCAGCGCGGGGCCCTGCTGACGGCAGCTGTTTCCAACTCCAGCCTGTTCTGGCCAGGAATTGTCGGCTACTCCAGCTCTCGGGGGGAGGCCAGGCTTCTGGGATTTGACGTGCCATCACCAGATGTTCGGATGTGGGTGACTAGACAGAGTTCTTGGAAGACAGTTCGTGAAACAAAATCTGTGCTCCGTCTGGGTCCTGTCCGCTCCCCAGCTGCAGAGCATTCTGGGCCCCATGTGGTTCTTTCTCAGATTCACATTGAACGTGAGTGGGGGGTTCTGACTCTCCCTGGACCCCTGCCCCCCCCAGACTGATGAGACGTCTCTCCCGCAGACTTCTGAGGACACATTGGACAAGGGGGCTGCGTTTGTGATCAATTTCTCCCCCGTGCTCAAGGAGATCATCCACGACACTAAGTACTTGGAGCAGCTGGGCTTCGCTGTCCCCGAGTTAGCGCGGAATGTCGCGCTTCAGGAGGACAAGTTTCTTAGGTAAGAAGGTTCTTCTCTTAAATCAACAGTAGACTCTTGGGGACCCTGACTGAGAACCCCCTCTGAAAGTCTTTTTTTTTTTTAAAGATTTGTTTATGCATACAAGCTGGGGTGCAGGCCAGAGGTGTGAGGCGGTAAGAGGGTTCACCAGAGACAGAATGGGGAGCAGCACAGGCGGATCCACTGAAATCCACTGCTGAGGGGAGCAGCGGGGAGACAGGAGAGGTCTGCTGGGCCCTGTGGGAAGCTCCCTGGCCGGGGATCGAACTTGTCCTGCAGTGGCTGCGGACAGCTTCATAGTGCTGCGCTTAACCTGTTACGCCACCAGGGAGGCCCTGAAAGTCTTAGTTTTTGTGGCTTTTGTAACTCCCAGTATTTACCACATTAGAAATGAAAACAGAGAAATGTTTAGAATATGCACTTACTCATTCATCTAAGGATAACCATAATAAATGGTTACCTGTTAACGAGGCAGCCTTTCAATGGAAAGTAGCCAGCAGTTTCCAGAAAGGAAAAGAGGTGGGGGGAGCAGCGTTGTCTTAAATCTCTGCGGTGTCTCGTTGAGTGTCTGGGGCTGTGACTGGTCCTGCGGGGGGGCTCGGTGGCCTCACTGCCCTCTGTGTGCTCCCCGCCCGCCCACGCAGGTACACGGACGGCATCCAGCGCACCCTGGACCACTACCACAAGCTGGTGGGCACGCTCAACGAGGCCGAGGCGCTGCTGCTGGAGGACCACTCGCAGGACCTGGTCAGGGTGTTCCGGTCCGGGTACAAGAGGCTGAACTGGAACTCCCTCGGTACCAGCCTCCCCCGGCCTGCAGATCTCGGGCTG
The DNA here is from genome assembly GCA_004024925.1 of Scalopus aquaticus. Classification (NCBI taxonomy): domain Eukaryota; kingdom Metazoa; phylum Chordata; class Mammalia; order Eulipotyphla; family Talpidae; genus Scalopus; species Scalopus aquaticus. The sequence goes on from PVIJ01012390.1 coordinate 13,482, forward strand.
CGGCAGGAGCTCTCTGGGAGCGTCTTAGCCGCGCCCCGGTTCTCGTGCGTCTGTGGGTTCGGGTAACAGACCCGCTTCGCGTGTCAGTAAGGGGCACTTGCTGGCCTTGGGCTCATCTTGAGGCCGAGCTGCCGTGAAGATCAGGACACCGTGTTGACACTGCCGAGTCGGAGCGTTCTCCAAAAACAGAGCGACCTTTACCTTTTTTAATATTGGCAATTTAGTTTTGACATCGTTATAGATTCATAGGTGATTGTAAGAATTAATACAGCGTGACTGATACAGAGTCCAGTTCCCCCAGCCCTCACTTCTTGCAAAACTGTAGTGCAAATCACAGCTCAGATACTGACACACGCTAGTGAGACACGCCCTTCCCAACTCACAGGGATCCCCTTAAAGTCAAGACCCTCCCTTCCCAGCCCCCCTCCCCACCCCGTAAGTCTGTTCTCCCTTTCTGGAAATACGTCACCTCAGAAGTGCTAGATAAACGCAACGCTATTGGAATAGCCTCCTTGAGCTGACTCTTCTCCCTCAGCATAATTCTCTGGAGATCTGTACGAGTCGTTGCATGCCCGCATCGACAGCTTGTTTCGTTTCATTGCTGCCTTGTGGTCCATGGTGTCGATGTCTCGTAGTTTGTTTAGTCATCCAGCTACTGAAGGCCGTCTTGGTTGCTTCCACGTTTTGGTAATTATGAATGAAACTGATTACATTTGTGTGCAGGTTTTTGTGTGGCTATTTCTTTTCCTCCCTCCCTCGCTTCCTCCCTCCCTTTTTCCTTCCTTCCCTCCCTCTCCCTCTCTCTCTCAGTGTAAAACTATGGATTCCATTCCCTATAGAACCGTAGGGCAACTCATATGAATCATTGCCCGCTGGGTGAGTTGTGTAGTCCGTAGTCCGTTTCATCCACGTTGTCAGATTTGTTGTGTAGCGTTGTTCATGGTTTTCTTTTGTTATCTTGGTAGCAATTAGTCCGATTTATTGGCCTAGCCAAAAAACAACTCTTTGTTTCATGATTTTCTGTGTTCACTTTTATTGATTTCTTTAGACTTTTAAAATCACTTGATTGCATTTTAATTAATTAACATTAATTACTTCCTTCTGCTTGCCTTGTGTTTATTTTGTTCTTTTCTAGGTGCTTGAGGTGGGAGCTTAGAATGGCTGATTTAAGGTTTTCCCCTCTTTGCTCGTATGTGGCCTTGGTTGCTGCAGATTTCCCTCTCAGGGTGGACTTAGCTGTGTCCCACACATTTCGATACGTCGTATTTAGACTTTTATTGATGTATTTTAAATGCATTGATATGTTCATCAGTGGAGGAAGTGCCCTTCCTTCTTCTCTTGCGCCAAAGGTATCCCTGACTACATCAGCCGGTGCCAGCAGGCCATTGGGAAATTCGAGTCACTTGTGCACCAGATCCACAAGAACGCGGATGACATCACCTCCAGGCTGACGCTGATCGAGTCCATAAACCTCTTTAAATATCCAACGTCTAAAAGTGAGGAGGAGCTCCCAGGTGAGTCTGGCTCCTTGTCTCTTTGTCTATGGAAGGAACGAGAAGCTGTCTCCCTTGTGATTGCATGTGGACGTGAGTGCACACACACTTACACACACACACTCATGCATCTACATGCTTAACACCTGTGCGATCTTTCACACACACACGGCCATTCCTAATCACCTCAGTCATTTACTTGCAGTGCTCTCAGGTAATGCTTATTTTTTTTAAAGATTAATTTATGCATACAAGAGCTGGGGTGCAGACTGGAGGTGTGGGGCATGAGAGGATTCTCCAGAGACAGAGTGGGGAGCAGAACAGGCAGATCCACTGAAATCCACTGCTGAGGGGAGCAGTGGGGAGACGGGAGAGGTCTGCTGCGCTTGTGGGTCAGCTCCCTGGCTGGGGATCGAACTCGTACTGCAGTGGCTGGTGAGAGCTTCATAGTGCTGAGACCTAACCCCTGTGCCCCCAGGGAGGCCCCTAATTCTTACTTTTGTCATGTTTGTATATTGCTTAGATGAGGTCACAGATTCCATGTGAAAATCAGCCACGCTTTCGTCTGTCCCTTGGTACCAGCCAAGCGACTTGTGTCTGGTGGGCTCACGCGCCTCGTGAGTGGGCTCGGGCAGGTCTGTGGGCCAGTCAAAACTGGCTGGGCACAGCCCCTGTCCAGGGCGGGTACCAGAGTCCCTCGCCGCATGTTCCCGACTCGAACGCGCCTTGACTTCTGCGGTTGACTTGTTCTCAGCGCTGAGGCGAGGGCTGTGTGGGTGCTTCTGAGATGCTCAGCTACATGTGACTTGCTGCTGGAGCCCCGTAACGCGGCGTCTCCCCCCGTAGGCGTGAAGGAGTTTTTCGAGCACATCGAACGGGAGAGGCTGAAAGACGTGGAGCACATGGTCAGGTGGTATCTCGCCATCGGGCCGCTGCTGACCAAGGTGGAGGGCCTGGTTGTCCACACCAACACGGGCAAGGCCCCCAGGCTGCTGTCCTACTACGAGTACTGGGAAAACAAGATCTACGAGGTCCTGACCAAGCTCATCCTGAAGTATGTCAGACTCACATCGGTGCTTAGAGCCGCTTATTTTTTAAAGATTTATTTATTTATGCATACAAGCTGGGGTACGGGCCAGAGGTGTGGGGTGGCGAGAGGGTTCACCAGAGACAGAGTGGGGAGCAGAACAGGCAGATCCACTGAAGTACACTGCTGAGGGGAGCAGCGGGTGAGGCAGAAGAGGTCTGCCGTGCCATGTGGGAATCTCCCTGGCCGGGCATTGAACTCCCATCGCCACTGCTGACAGCTCCACAGCACAGCGCTTAACCACTGAGCCACCAGGGAGTCCCGAGGTGAGACTATTTTACACGAACGAACAGGTCAGCGTTGAAGGACTTCGGAATTCAGAGTTGTTGTTTAGGTGTCTTCTGACAAAGAGAGGTCACCTTCCCTAAAGTAGAGATGCATGGTTTGTAAAATTTAGGCCTGAAAAGTAATATACACGCTCCTTCTAAACGGGCCATTGCAACCTCAGAGCGTTTATTCCTTTGAGCAGATTTTTTCCATGTGACTCTGCTCTGGTCGTTTCTGTCAGCTGTTGGATTCGGTTCAGGCCAGTGAGAACTGACTCTGTTTTTTATTATCCCTGCCTAGGAACCTGCAGTCTTTCAATTCGTTGGTCCTTGGAAATGTCCCTTTGTTCCAAACGGAAACCATTTTGACCGCCCCAGAGATCATCCTTCATCCCAACGCCAATGAGATTGACAAAATGTGTGTCCACTGTGTGCGGAGCTGCGTGGAAATCTCCAGGGTGAGGAGCTCCTTTTATATAAATTCTCTGAAGTTACAGATTTTACACCGTCAACTCTTTGAGTGGGGAAACAAAGCAATTTCCAAGGGGTAAATAAATAAGACAGGTTCTCTGGGAGACGTTACGGACGTCTTATCACACACTCTGTGCTGATTCAGCTGCCTCCCACCCCAGTAGATGGACGTGGGACTTTTGAGGATGCCAGTGTCATTTCATGATTTCTTTTATCTTCATGATTTGTTTCAAATGAAAAGAATCTTTCTCTGTCCTTGGAAATTGTTGGCAAGGTACTTTGTAAACAAAAATCTCTGCAAATACACCTTGTGACGAGGTGTCTTAGGATGGTTTGACCACGCCACAATTTTCAACTTTGGGATTCACATTTCATGACTGAAAACAAAATGAGTGGAAGTTTCTAATGACAACCCTCAGGACCTCATCTCTTAGGGGGGGTGATAATACAGCCACTGCCTGGAACTGTCGGGAAGCTTAAATGATGAGACACTTATTGATGATTTAGCATGGTAGGTATTCTACATAAATGGCCGTTAGTCATTCTAGATAAATGTGGGTGTTGTTATCGGTATTTCCGTTACTACTTGTGGTAGCCTTTGTGGGTGTTGTTACCTCACTTTGCAGACTGCAGAACTATGGTTCGGAGAAGTTGTGAGCCACACCTCTGGTTTGCTTATGAACAGGGCTTGGTTAAAGAAGAGGGAATCTTGGTTGTGCAGCAGGGCGAATGTCTAGTGACCAGTTTGTTCTGGTACGCTGGTCAGTCAGTTCGCCTGACTGTGTTTTTTCATTTGTAAATGCAGAGAGGCCTTTTATCCATCCATGCTATAGGAAGTGAGTGTCATCACAATTTAAGAAGTCAGTTTTGTTTTTTTGGCACAAGTCATTTCAAGTCTTTGTGGCTGAAAATAGTCCTTTTCTTGCTCATGGTGCTGTGCGCTGGGTTCTGCTGAGCGGTTCTTCTGGTCTCGGCCGTGCTCACTCGTGCATGTAGCAGCTGATGATCTCAATCACACAGCTGATGATTGGCTGGCTGTTGGGGGGGCCCTGGCTTCTCCTGTGTCTGGCTTACCATCACCCTTGGGGCTTGCTCCCATGCACCCCTCTGGTGGTTGCAAGATTTCAAGAGCATGAGAGTGGGAGCTGCAGGTCTCTGTGAGCCCTTGGTTTGGAATTTATGAAGTGTCCCTTCTGCCCCTTTCTCTTGGGCGAGTTAAGTTCCTGGGAGCCTGGTGTGGGAAACCACACTCATCTCTGCATTTCTGAATGGGAGGAGCAAAGCATTGTGGTCCTTTTTTTAAAAGATTTATTTATTTTTGCATATAAGCTGGGGTACAGGCCAGAGGTGTAGGGTGGTGAGAGGGTTCACCAGAGACAGAGTGGGGAGCAGAACAGGCAGATTGACCGAAACACACTGCTGAGGGGAGCAGCAGGCGAGGCAGGAGAGGTCTGCCGCACCATGAGGGAATCTCCCTGGTTGGGCATCGAACTCATGCCGCAGCTGCCAACAGCTCCACAGTGCTGCACTTAACCCATTGCGCCACCAGGGAAGCCCAGCATTGTGGTCATTTTTACAATCTAGCCCTACTAATGAAGTATTTCCATTATTAGCTAGAGTTACATATATTAATGACCGCTAATGTATACATACGGCATCAGAGAGATCCTGAAGTACTGTCCCCCTCCCCCTTTCTTCTGTTGCCAGCATTTTGTCCGATGGATGCATGGCAGCTGCATCGAGTGCCCGCCTCAGAAGGGGGAGGAGGAAGAACTCGTCACCATAAGCTTTTACAACGACATTTCTCTGAACCCCCAGATCACTGATCAAGCGCTTATGATCCCCCAAAACATCCACAGGATTCTGCTAAATCTCACCAAGTACCTACAGAAATGGAAGCGATATCGCCCCCTCTGGAAATTGGACAAAGCCATTGTGATGGAGAAGTTCGCTGCCAAGAAGCCCCCCTGCGTGGCGTACGACGAAAAGCTGCAGTTCTACTCCAGGATCGCCTCTGACGTCCTCCGCCACCCCATGATTAAGGACGAGCAGTGCATCCGGCTTCAGCTCGGGCCTCTGGCAAGCACAGTGCGGGAAAACGCCAAGTCCTGGGTGATTTCGCTCGGGAAACTTCTCAACGATTCGGCCAGGGAGGAGCTCCACAGTCTCCATGAAGAGATAGAGGTGGCTGTCCCTGGCTTTCGTCCCGATGACACTGCGTGGAAGTTGGGTCTTCATTCCACGCTGATTTTGTGTCCTTTCAACCTTGTTTTCTAGAACCTGGCCAAACAGCTGAAGAAGAGCCCCAGCACCCTTGAAGACCTCAAGCTTGTTCTTGCCACGATCGCAGAGATCAGGAGTAAGTCTCTAGTCATGGAACTAAGATACAGGGACGTCCAGGAGAGGTACCGCACCTTGGCCATGTACAATATCTTCGTAAGTGGACGTCTGTTTTCTTTCTCTACCTTGTGGTTTATCAGTAACAAAACAGTGGAGAGCTCCAGAGCATTCCCCAAGTGAGAAGTAATGGCAGCCACAACTGGTTCTGACACTGCCCTTCATTGTGAATTTCTTACGGAGAATTCTTTCATTGCACACCATGAAGTCATGCATGTTTTTAATTCTTATTTTTTTTCCCACCACCATCCCTGTGGCCCCTGTTCCTCTCTATCTCCCCTCCGTCTTGGCCTCAGAGCCCGCAGAGTGCTTGTTGAAGCCCACTGGTTTTGGAAAGTGTTTCACGTTGTCAAGTTGCCTGCCGTACAAGTGTCCAGCATTTGTTTTTATCATTCTGACTTTGCTAAACATCATTCTCTCAAATTCCCTGCCTTTTATTGAAAATGGCTGCCTCCACCCTTTCTCATGGCTGCGTAGTACTCCACGGCATGGATATACCACATATTTGTGACCCAGTGTTGGCCCACGGACATTCAGGCTTCCTCCGTGTCCTGGCTGTTGTGCACACTGCTGCTGTGGATGGGTTTTTGTATTGGTGGTTCATGACCTTTGCATGTTTGCCCAGGGTGGGATTGCTGGACCATCCCATTCTCTCCACTGCTTCTGCGTGTCAGCTGTCGTGAGGTCCTCCGTCCTGTGCTAGGGAGTCAGCGTGGTGTTCCTTAACTCCTTTAGTTCTGAGCGTCGCTGCCGCACATTTCTTTACCCGTATCTGCTGTCTTCTGTGCTCCGTGCTCTTTGAGTTCCATAAGCTTTGTTACAACTGTGACCGCCTCTTCTGCCACATTTGCCATTCTGCTGGCTTGGAGATTCTCTCTGGGATGTTTTTGCTCAGGTATTCGTGGTGTTCTCTGTCTCCTCATTTTTAATTTCTCGTGGGTTGTGATAGGGGTAGATGTCCAGACTGCTGCCTCTGTGCCTGTTGAAATAATCTGGGAACTGGGACTGTGAGAGGTGGTGGGCATACAGGAGGACTGGCAGTGGGGCACCCAAGGGTGACCCCCCAGGAAACTTGGGGACTCAGACTTTCTGCTGTGCTGTGGGTGCCAGCTGTGCGCGGGGGTCCACAGAGACCCGTCCTCTGGGTGGTATCTCCTCAGTCTTGGTGTCTCCACTCTAGGCTACTTTCCAGCACCGGCTGCGGGGCTGGGCGTGGGTTGCAGCTGATGGGGGTCTCAGGCTGGGGGCTGTCCCCTCTTCTCTTCTAGCACAGACCCTCCCCGGGCATTTGCTCGTGCTGTCGGCAGGGACGTGAGCGCTCATTTGTCCACGCCAGTCTTTGTTCTAGTTTCCGCCGGGGTTGGGGGCAGTGTCTGGACAGCTCCGCCTGAGCTGTGAGTAGCCTCGTCTATGTGTGCCTGGAGCCCGGTGGTGACTGCACAGCATTTCAGGGCCCCCTTCCTCTTTATTGTGTGCGTGAATTTCCTTTAATAAACACAGAGCTCTTGCCAAAATGATAGGACGAAAGAGAGAGAGAGAGGTGAGACAAGATGATGCATCTGGTCAGAGATGATGCTTCAGTTCTCTCTTTGAAGAGAAACTTAAATATATATAACCTTTCAAGGTCCGTGGATGAATTTGAGGGGGTCTGGTTCTTCCTGAAACTGGGCACACTGCATATTTTTATGGCAAGGGACTCTCGGTGTCCCCCCAAGGCCTGGAGCTCAGCGAAGGTGTTCGAAACAGCCAAGTCACATAGATGCTGAGTACAGATTCTATGCGAGGTCAGACTTAGGAGGGTGTTTTTTTCTTTTCTCTCATGTTTGTCCCAGTTGCATCTCTGTGGGTACATGACGCCTTAGGTCTCAGCGACTCTTGTTTCTGTGAGCTGAACCAGGGGAAGCCGGCCAGGGGCCATGTCCACCTGGCCAGGGAGCGGCCCCAGGTGCCTGTGCTGAGGAGTGTAAGTAGCCCCTGCTCGGCCTCCAGGGGCTCCGGCCAGGGATGCCCACGCCAACAAGGCCCAGGCACCACAGACTGGAGTGTGTCTGGCCCCTTCACCTACCTTTTGAGCCCTTAATTTCAGGCATCATAATGATCATTTCTAGAATTTCCATTTAAAGAACCACTTCCTGTTCTCTGCCACAGTTCTCATTTTGACTTTTATTTTCTTTATTAAGTAAAAGGTATGTTTTGCTTAAGAATTGGATAGAAAGTGAGACTATACTGTGACTCAAAGATCTGTGTTTTTCTTTGAATGCTTTTTTCTTAGAGATTTTTAGAGGTCACATATATTTTAAGTTTTAGAGAATTAAAAGCTTTTTCTGTACTCTCCTCTCCTCTTCTGGGACCCCGGTCATACACGATGGTCGTTCCTCCCTGTCTTGTCTTTCTGTGGTTCTTTCCGAGCACTTTGACTTAACATTTCAGTTCATGAATTTTCTCTTCAGTTGTATTGGAGCTGCTGTCACTGGTCCCTTAGCCTATCTTTTGAGCTCTTAATTTCAAGCATTCTAACAGTCAGGTCTGGAGTCTCCTTCTAAAACAATGTTATGTTCTCTGCCAAGAGTCTCAATTTTGTCTTGTTTCCCTTGATTAAGCACATCTGACCTAGAGTCTCTCTCTTTAACTTCTTGTGGTCTGCTTGTACTACCTGTGTGCCTCTTGATTTTATTCATCATTTTGTGTCCTTATACCCAATCTGATTGAGTTCTGGACATTGATATGACAAATTGTAGAGCAGATTGGAGTCATGTTCTATTTCATCAAAGGAGCTTATTTGCTTCTGACAGACAGAGTTGGGTTAAGATAGTGCTGTTTTATCAGAGATTAAATTTGTTTAAAGCTGGGTTTTAGTTTATAAAGAGCTTATTTCTCTAGGTTATCTCTCTATATTATTTATTTATTGTTTTATATTATTATTTATTTCTTAAAGATGATTTTATCCTTCCAGCTGTGTCCATGTTGCTGCAGATGGCATGAGTTTGTCTTTTTTGATCGCTGAGTAATATTCCATAGTATAGATATACCACAACTTTTGATCCATTCCTTTATTTGGGGGCATTTGTATTGTTTCTGTATCTTGGCTATTGTAAGATACAGTGGCAGGAGAGCTATGGGGACTACAATGATGTAAGGGGGAAAATAAATAAATAAAAAATATAAAAAATAAATATAGAATTAAAAAGATAAAATGATTTTATGCTGATTTACTTTAGTTAATATTAATAAATCACTTTAATGTAATTTTCATAATTAAAACAGCTTTTTCCTTTTATTGATCCACACAACCTCATTTGCTGGTACCAGAAGCAGAAGTCCCCAGAAATTTTAATTCCAAATCACTGATCATTTATTCTCTGTTCTTTGAATAGCCGTCTGATGCAGAGAAAGCGCTGGTCACAGTGACTGAGAGCATGCGGCAAAGTCTGCTGAGTGATTCGCTGAATGTGGAGCGCGCGCTCGGGGCCATAAAGAGGACTTTCACAGAGGTGCCGCTCACGTTTGCTTTCTGAGTGAAGGCTGTTAAAGATGTCCACGAGCTCAGCTGATGCACCTCTCCTTTTCTTAGATTACTCGAGGCGAAATATTCAACTATCGACATCAGATAGAGGATTTTGCGAAACGCTTTTACAATGAAGGGCCTGGTTCTGTTGGGGAAGAGCTTGATAGAGGTAAGAATTTTTTTTATTTATTTATTTATTTTTTTTTTATTTATGCATACAAGCAGGGGTACAGGCCAGAGGTGTGGGGCGGCGAGAGGGTTCACCAGAGCCAGAGCGGGGAGCAGAACAGGCAGATCAGAAATACACTGCTGAGGGGAGCAGCGGGCGAGGCAGGAGAGGTCTGCCGCACCATGTGGGATTCTCCCCGGCCGGGCGTCGAACTCGCGTCGCCGCTGCCGACAGCTCCACAGCGCAGCGCTTTACCGCTGCGCCACCGGGGAGGCCCAGAGGTAAGAATATTCATGTCGGTCTTACTGCGGGATCTGAGGACACTGGCTTAAGAATTTAGTGGCGAGTGTAACATGCTGTGATTTCAAGGCCTGTTTTTTTTCTTTTAAGATTTATTTCTACATACAAGCTGGGGTACAGGCCAGAGGCGTGGGGCGGCGAGAGGGTTCACCAGAGACAGAGTGGGGAGCAGAACAAGCAGATCAGAAATACACTGCTGAGGGGAGCAGCGGGTGAGGCAGGAGAGGTCTGCCGCGCCATGTGGGATTCTCCCCGGCCGGGCGTCGAACTCGCGTCGCCGCTGCCAACAGCTCCACAGCGCAGCGCCCAACCGCTGCGCCACCGGGGAGGCCCTCAAGGCCTGTTTTGTCCCTCAAGAGCTCTTTTCCTGGTTTGGTTCAGTGGTTGCATGTCTGTGTAGCTAGGCTGCTTCCTCTCAGACTCCTGAGGACCAGCTGTGTGAATGTGCCCTGGAGAGTGACGTCGGGCTGGGTTCCCCGCTGCGGGGAGGTGCAGTTTCTGCAGCAGCTCAGCCCCTGCACCCCCTGTGAACCCCACGTCTTCCAGCAAATTGCGCGTTACACTTCTGGTCATTTTTCTCTGGACTAGACCCTCGACCACTTCGTTTTGTCTTCTGTCCTCCAAGTATCAGAGGCCTAAAGGGTGCACAAGTGGACACCCACCATTCTCACTCTAAACGGGTTTGGGACATTCACGAGACGGCAGCACGCAGGAGAGTGGTGCTGGGGGTGCACATGTCGCCGTGGGCCATCATCGAGGAGTGCGAGGTCAGGGTGTAACGAAGAGGTTCTCAAGAGAGGCGGCGAAGGAGGTGGTAAGGGCCATGTGGGGGTCAGCTCAGACCCTGACCCTACTCACCCCAACAGCGTGGGTGCCGCTCTCATCTCTGGGGCCTTGGGCGAGAAGCTTCATGCCTCCAGTCCGCAGCTTCCTCTCCTGCACCCGGGGACAGGCCTCAGCAGGTTGTTCCAAGCCCGGTGGGCTGAGGGCTGCTCCTGTTTCTGGGGAGAAACGAGGTCTGGAGAAACAACCAGCCCGCTCCCTGCACCCCGTGCTCTTGGGGGCTCTGTCTCACCAGGGACCGTGAGCTCCCAGCCGGCCATAGGATCGCTGGGCGGGAGGGGGAGTAGGGGACATGGCCGGGAGAGCACAGGGCTTAGAACATTTCAGGGCACACAGCAGGTCCTAGAAAGCGCCAGCACCCTCCTCCCCACCTCCCCTCCCTGGGGGCCGTATGCTCCTGTCTCTGCAAACGCCTCCGTGCGGAGCTGGGCATGTAGCAGGCCTCCGTCCATGCCCGCGCGGCCGATGCATTTCACGGGCAGCACCTTGCAGGTGTTTGGGGCCGATGCTTTTGGTACACACTGGAGGGGACCGTGGTGTGGTCATCTGCTCAAAACGGAAGGTCTCTGGGGTCCCCAGGGGAAGGGGCCTGGTGGGCAGACTTAGGGGGTCTGGGCAAACGAGGTGAAATGTGTGGAGGAGCGGCCGGCGGGAGCGGGGAGACCTGGGCTGCACCCCAGCACCGGCTGCTGTGTTTGGGAAGTAGGGGGGCATGCATCCGGCGAGGTGGAGCAGCAGGCCGCCTGCCCATGTCCGGGGCTTCTGGGGCCTGGAGACACCCCTGAGGCCTGGGCCCAGGTCCTGTCTAGGTCTGTTGTTCGGGAGGGCGGTCGGCACATGAAGACTTAAAACCCTGTGGGGGCTCAGGTGAACAGCCCACTTAGCAGCAGTGCAGACCACTTAGCAGGAGGGGCTCGGGGGTCACATTTATGGCTGGGCGAGCGCTGAGGTGGCGCCAGCCCACGGCTGTCTTTAAAATGCTGACATGACCAAGTCTGGTAGCCCTGGGTAGCCCCCCAGACGGCGTCTGTGCCCGGTGACAAGCAGTGCACTGGTTGACGGTGTCTCCTCTTATTTCCTATACTGACACTGGATGATCTCTGTCCCATCCACCCCCACCCCCCGCCGCCCATCTGTCCGTCCGTCCGTCCGTCCTCCCATCCATCCATCCACTTGTGTCTGTCTGTCTATTGAGGGATCATGTATTTATCGATCAGGAACAGACCTCTTAGCGACTTTTGAAAGGGAGCTGACGAGACATGAAAAGAGCCGCCAGGAGCTGGCCAACGCCGAGAAGCTCTTTGACCTGCCGATCACGATGTACCCGGAGCTGCTCAAGGTGCAGAAGGAGATGAAGGGGCTGAAGGTCATCTACGAGCTCTACAACGGCCTCAAGGTGGGCGTCTCCCGCGGGGGGCGGGTGACGCTTGGGGACAGAGACGCGCGGCAGCACAGCTGGGTAAGCTGCGGTCGCCTGTGACGAGGGGACTCGCTCGAGCGAATCCCGGTTGGGGGGCTGGGGGGGATCGAGAGGCGGCGTCTCGGGCATGGGGCAGGCTCACCTGGGTGCGGCCAACGCTGCTCTGACGCCTCAGTTTCCCCAGGGGTGCGCAGGCAGCTGGGGCTTCAGCAGCGAGAGTGACGGGCGGGGTGTCGGCTGGGGGAGGGCAGTGAGCAGGGGGAGATGGGCGGTCAAGGACACAGGGCGATGGGGCCAAGGGGCGAGGTTAGCCCACGAAGCATCAGGCTCTGGGTTTAGACTCCGGCCTGCCAGCAACGGTAAGTGCTTTTGGCAATCAGGGCGGGCTGCCCAGCGTCGGCGTGGAGCGCCGGTGAAGGCCGGGAGTGGTTTTCCCAGGACGCTCTCCGAGGGCAGAGGCGCGGAGGGGGTGGGAGGGAGGCTGGTGACGACTGACCGGCGGTCAGTCCAGTTGCAAAAACGGCCAGACGCGCTTTTGCTCCTCCGTGCTTGCTGTCTCCTTCATCTCTCACCAAACCTTCACAAGGGCGGTCGTGAGTCACGGCAGCCCTCCCCGAGCAATCCGGAGAAACCCATCTAACGTCTTAGAAAACACGAAGAGACGTGAGAAAGGGTCACTTGCGCCTGGGCTTTAAAAACACCCCCGCTGCGTGGTGTCCGTGGGCGCTGGTGCCAGGAGAGGCGCATCACGCCCCCGGGCCGCACGAGATGTTCCAGGCCCCGCAGACCATCCAAGGGGGCCCCTTGAGGGCAAGTCCCAGGGGACGGACCACAAAGAGCCTCCCTGTCATGGCCCTCAAGTACGAGCATCTCGGGTGGGAGGAAAGGGGACCCCGCTGAGACAGCACCCCAGCGAACAACACACTTTGCTCCCCTAGTGGCATCAGGTCATGAATGAAGACGCATCCCTTAGCCGCCAGGGGCTCTGGTAGAGGACGAGGAGCCGTAATACGAGGTCTCAAGAGGTGTCACCCTGCACCCCTAAACCACACACAGTGTTGTCCCTCCACTTTACCTCCGTAGACACAACTTAGTTTTCTCAAAGGGCTGGAATTGTTGATTCCACTAAACACAGTTTTAAAATACCAAAAGGAGTGGAAATCCACTGCTGAGGGAGCAGCAGGGAGACAGGAGAGGTCTGCCGCACCCTGTGGGAAGCTCCCTGGCCGGGGCTCGAACTCAGGCTGCAATGGCTGCGGATGGCTTCACAGTGCTGAGACTTAACCCCTGCCCCACCAGGGAGGCCCCACACCTCTCTCTTTGAAGGACAGGAAGGCGTAATTTGCATTCCACACATCTGCAGACACAGTCTCTATGACAGCCTTACAAGGGTGGGCCTCTTTGCTTGTGTTCTGTCCGTTCTCTGTGAGCTCAAGGTGATGGTGGGGGCGGGGAGACCCCATCCGAGAAAAGGTGAAGGTGACAGCGAGTTCAGAGCTTGTTCTCCCAGCATGCCCTCTGGGGGCCTCAGGCCCTGCTGACGGCCACTCCCTTGTCCTTTCCAGGCCGCGAAAGAAGAGTGGTCTCAGACCCTCTGGGCCAACCTGAACGTCCAGTTTCTCCAGGAGGGAATCGAGGGGTTTCTCAAGAACCTCCGGAAGCTCCCCCGGCATGTCCGCAGCCTCTCAGTGGCCTACCACCTGGAGATGAAGATGAAGGCCTTCAAGGACTCCATCCCACTGCTCCTGGACTTGAAGCACGAGGCGCTGAGAGACAGGTCTGCTTTGTCCCCCGCGGGCCGGCGTGGAGGCCGCACGAGCCGGAAACACAGTGCTTAGGTGTGACGAGGAGGACTAGGGGCTGGCAGGTGGCGGAGGGCTGGGAGCAGGCACGTGAGGGTCCTTGACTAGCGTGGGCCTGTGTAGTTCCTGTGAAATGCGCAGCCACGGATTCCTCCATTAAAAAACAACCACAGCAAACGCCAGCCCTGCCAGGTGTGAATAGGCAGGTAGAGTTGCCGGGTTCTCCTGCGTGCTACCCAGCAGAGAGGTGCCTCCCAGGTGGCGATTAAATTTTCTCGAATGTTCCCCATTGCCTCTTGGCGATCGATTTGGCTGTTCCTCGGCAGGTGTGCTCGATCGAGTGTGCCCCTGTTTAGGCCACACTCTTGTTAGGGAGTTACATGTGGCTGCGGCGGGTGGCGCTCCGTGCTGTGAATGCGTCAGCCAGCTGCCAGCTGTCTCCTCCGCTGCTGGTCTCTGCCGGGTGTCCGTGTCGGGGGGTGTGTTTGTACTTTTGCTCTACATTAAAAAGGCATCAGAACGAGCTGGGAGCCCCCCCCCCGCAAAAACAGACGTAAAGTTTCCTAAGGGCAGTACTTAAGCGTAATATGGTGCCACCGCCACTATGGAAAGCCAGAAGCTTTTGCTGTAAACAGAGTAATCACAGGGTGAGAAAGCAGCTTAGCTCGAGGCTGTGCGGCCTGCCCGCCTTGCAGGGCGAGTGGCAGAAGGGGCACTACTGAGCCAGACTGTCCCCGCACTGTGGCCACGAGGGTGGAGGGCACTGAAATTCAAATCTCGGCCTCCCTGAGACTCAGCCCCGCTAAGCCCTGTGTCCCCTGGGGCCCCGTGAGCAGCCGCACCCCTGGTTTTGATGCCCTGACTTTGCTTCAGCTCCTGGGCTTGATCCAGGAAGAGAGCGAGCTGAAACAGGAGTCTCCTTCCTGCCCATTTGCTCTGTGTGTGTGTGTGTGTGTGTGTGTGTGTGTGTGTGTGTGTGTGTATTTATGACAAGAAGTCAGCAGTCCCACACTTGCGATCGACACGCCAGCCTCCTGGTATTTGGTCGGTCTCGCGGCCACATCGGCCACCTCCCTGATGGGCATTTCCCACGAACAGAACCTCAAAAGCAGGCGGACGCAGGCCAGTCGCAGACCTGAGCAGAAGGCCGAGGTGGGGGGAGAAGAGCTGCTCGCTGCTGCATCTGCACCCTCCCGGGGTGCTGCCAGGTGGACCTGGACGTATCTTCTAGACTGCTGGAGGGCTGGCCCCAGAGGCTCTTGCCATCGGGCCATTGGGCTCTTGCCGGGCCCGATGCTGGCAGCCAGTGGGATTCTGGAAAACGCGGGGAATGTGATTCCAGCAATGCCCTATTTCAGTGTTCCGTCACAGGATGTTTTTAGAATAGGATTCCTGCTGCGGCGGAGGCGGGAATAATGAAATTCATCCCCGAATTCGGTCAGCATAAAGATGAAAAGTCTTTAACGTTGATGCCCTTTTAGGCACTGGAAAGAACTGATGGAAAAGACAGGTGTGTTTTTTGAAATGACGGAAACGTTCACCTTGGAAAACATGTTTGCCATGGAGCTGCACAGGCACGTGGACGTGCTCAACGAGATTGTGACTTCGGCCGTCAAGGAGATCGCTATCGAGAAGGTGACCTGCGGGCCCGGAGAAGAGAGGGAGTGAGGTTTCCCTGCCAAAGGGCAGACGTGTGTGCTCTGTGCCGTCGTGCCTGGGGAACAAGGAAGTCTTCACCCTAGAAGCAGAATGTCTGCTCGGGCCAGCTGTTCTGTTGTTCTTAGTTATAGTTTCACTTTATTTATTCAAGAAATAAGAATGCTAATGGTCAAACACTAAGAAAATAAATCACTTACAATGCCACTCTCTGAAAATAATTATTAACAACATTTTAATGTATAGTATTTAACACTTGAAAACACATATGTATGTATATGTACACACACACACTACCACACACCCACACACAACATACAAACACGGATAATGTGCATATGTCCGTAGACACACAAACACACACTTAGACTCACCCCACGGCACACACACGTGTCCATGAACACACGTCGCACACACGTACACACACATGCATCCACCCATCCTCCCATATACACATAAGAGTAAATAGGCCTGTTATTTTGGAATTTGATTTTCTTGATTCACAGTTTAATCAACGCAGGGTCAGGCTCTCCTGGGGTTTAGACCCTAGTTCTGGTGCCCAGCAGCTGGTGAGCTTGGAAAGCTGCTTTAGCAACCTGAGCCCCCAGTTTCCACCTCGGTGAAATGTGGGTAACAATCCCTCACTCACGGGAGTGCACTGAAGACTGGAGAGGCCCGGGGAGCCAGCAAGGAGCTGGGCACGCCAGGACAGACGGCCGCTCGGCTGACGCAGAGCACGCACCAGGCTCGCTCGGGCAGCTGAGAGGGCAGCGCAGGACGCGGCTGCGGGCCGGGCGGGGCTCTGGGCTTTGAACTTACGCACATCAGCCTTCTTCATGCTTGCGCAGGCCGTGAAGGAGATCCTGGACACGTGGGAAAGCATGAAGTTCACCGTGGTCAAGTATTACAAAGGCACCCAGGAGCGGGGCTACATTCTGGGATCTGTCGATGAAATCATCCAGGGCCTCGACGACAACACTTTCAACTTGCAAAGCATTGCGGGGAGCAGATTTGTGGGGCCTTTTCTGCAGACTGTTCACAAGTGGGAGAAGACGCTTTCTCTAATCGGGGAGGTCATTGAGGTGAGAGAACAGACAGGCGACGATGGCGAGGAGCCAGCTCAGCACGGGAGGGGATCTTTACATGAGGCTCTTGTGCTCAGCAGCCAGTGGTCCTTCCTCATGCCTTTTTTTCTAGCTTGGTTTATTTTTGGGGGTGGGGGTGAGGTGCCTGATCATAGGAATTGATGTAAGTTTTGTTTCAATTCATGTATTTTCTTTTAAAATATTTTTGCTTTTTTTTTTTTTTTTTTTTGCGTAGAAGATCTGGAGTCTAGGCCAGAGGTGTGGGGGTTAGAGGGTTCACCAGAGACAGAGTGGGGAGCAGAACAGGCGGAGCTACTGAAATCCACTGCTGAGGGGAGCAGCGGGGAGGCAGGAGAGGTCTGCTGCACCCCGTGGGAAGCTCCCTGGCCGGGGATCGAACTCAGGCCACGGAGGTGACAGTGCTGAGACTAACCCCTAGGCGACCAGGGAGGCCCCTGTGTGTACAGTTTGCTTTGGAGCCCCTGTTTCCAGCTCTTTAGGGGTATCTCCGGGAGTGGAATTGCGGCCACGAGCACCGTCCTGACTTGCTGGACTCTGCTCGGCCTGTCCTTTCTCCCGCCCGGTTCCGGGCCCACGCCCTGCTCGCGACTAGGAGCTTCCTCTGGCCCCGGCTGGTGTGGAAAGACCAGAGCGTGGCTGTGTGTTTAGAAACATCCAGCTGTGCCATCCCTGTCCTTCCTGGGTGTGTGGAGAGGAGAAGGGAGGGCCGTGCACGCGCTCGCCACCGGCCTGCCCGGAGGTCCCTGGGCCCGGGTTGGCTCGAGTCTGCCGGGGCGGGGCGGGGTGTTGGCGTCCGCACGCTGCGTGCTGCGGCCAGCTGCCACGAGCCTTGTGCCCCGCAGATCTGGATGCTGGTCCAGAGGAAGTGGATGTACCTCGAGAGCATTTTCATCGGTGGCGACATCAGGTCACAACTTCCCGAAGAGGCGAAGAAGTTCGACAACATCGACAGGGTGTTCAAGAGGGTGAGCAGCGACTGCGGCCGAGGGGACGGAGCACAGAGGGCCGGCGCGTCGCCCGCCTCTGTGTCTGCAGGGGGCGTTTGGATCTCTCGGCGACTTCTGGACTTGTTCTGTCACTGGTTACGCCCTTAACCTGTTCCGTAAAAGTCTCCGTTTGATTGGTTGTGGCTATGGCACTAAAACTTATGTCTATCTTTTATTGCAAAAGCAGTAACTTGCTTATCTTAAAAAGTTGGAAAATACAGAAAAGTCCAAAGAAAAAATTCTCCCATCGCGAACGTGACTGTGATATTTCTTTTATCTTTTTCTGTGTATGTAAGTTTAAAAGCACGATTATTATTATGATAGTTTTTTTATCTTACAGTTTTTTATCCCCTATTTTTTTATCTTATAATTTTCTCTTTGTATGATGAGGAACATGTTTCATATTATGAAACGTCTGAGAAATGTGGGGGCTTTTTGTGTGTAGAAGTACTGGGGTGCAGACCAGAGGTGTGGGGCATAAGAGGACTCACCAGAGACGGAGTGGGGAGCAGAACAGGCAGAGCTACTGAAACACACTGCTGAGGGGAGCAGTGGGGAGACAGGAGAGGTCTGCTGCGCCCTGTGGGTCAGCTCCCTCGTGGGGATCGAACTCAAGCTGTGGGGGTGACAGCGTTGAGACTAACCCCTTGGCCACCAGGGAGGCCTCTGAGAAACTGTCATAGCGCTTTTTGGTAATGCCCCGTGGCGAGAGTGCTGACATTAGCTTGATTGTGTGGTACCTGGGTGCCAGCTTTGGGGCCCTAGCACATGCTGGCTCTGAGCACAGTGGGGCACCCCCTCCCCTCTTGACATTGCTCTCTCGGCCGATCCAGATCATGGCGGAGACCCTGAAGGACCCAGTCATCAAGAAGTGCTGCGAGGCCCCGAACCGCCTGACCGAGCTGCAGAACATCAGCGATGGCCTCGAGAAGTGCCAGAAGGGCTTGAACGACTACCTGGACTCCAAGAGGAACGCCTTCCCCAGGTTCTTCTTCATCTCCGACGACGAGCTGCTCAGCATCCTGGGGAACAGTGACCCGCTCTGCGTCCAGGAGCACATGATCAAGGTGGGCCGGCCGGGGCCTCCCACAGGGCGTGTGTCTTAGCCCCGCTCTTTACTGCAGCTGGAAATTCTTTTTTTTTTTTTTTTTTTAAGATTTATTTATTTATACATACAAGCTGGGGTACAGGCCAGAGGCGTGGGGCGGCGAGAGGGTTCACCAGAGACAGAGTGGGGAGCAGTACAGGCAGATCAGAAATACACTGCTGAGGGGAGCAGCGGGCGAGGCAGGAGAGGTCTGCCGCACCATGTGGGACTCTCCCGGGCTGGGCGTCGAACTCACATCGCCGCTGCCGACAGCTCCACAGCGCAGCGCTCAACCGCTGCGCCACCAGGGAGGCCCCTGCAGCTGGAAATTCTATCTGGACACCCGGACTCAGCTGCTCCTTCTAACTTTTCCCCACAAACTCCAAACAACTTTTGGGAGCAAAGAGCCGATTCAGGAGAGCGCTTTAGCAGAGAGACTCTGGGGCCTGGATTATTCACATCCTGGCTCTCCATGAATATCCTGTGTGGAATTTGGCAAGTTACTTAACCTCTCTGGGCATCCATTCCCTTATCTGTAAATGAGGAGAACCCCAACAGTTACCTGCTGCCGTGGGGTTGTTACGAAGATTAAATGAGTTACTGCCTACCTGCTCCAAGGTCGGTACTTAGGACAGGACCTACCACACAGAGTTGGCTAAATGACCTCCTCCACCTCCCAGAATGGGC
This sequence comes from Scalopus aquaticus, assembly GCA_004024925.1. Classification (NCBI taxonomy): domain Eukaryota; kingdom Metazoa; phylum Chordata; class Mammalia; order Eulipotyphla; family Talpidae; genus Scalopus; species Scalopus aquaticus. The sequence continues at coordinate 32,757 of PVIJ01012390.1, forward strand.
ACTTGCCACCATCTAGTCACATGTGCTCTGTCTCTCTCTCTCTGTCTTTCTTTTTTTTTTTGTAAAATGAAGCTGTGCCGGCAAGGGGATACACTCTTTGCCCTCCAACCCCCCTTTCACAGTCCTTCCTCCGCTTTTGAGAAACAGCCACAATTGTGAGTTGGCTGTGATTCCTCGCAGCCCTATTTTCATACTTTTCTATAAGGGTGTGTATTCCTGTGAGCGGTAGTGGATGGCGGGAAACCCCACGCACAAGACTGGCTCTTGGGGCAGGGACTGGCGCAGGCTAAACCAAAGACTCCAGCAACGATCAAACCCAGTGGGTGGATGGATGTCCATCGCTGCTGCTGGCGCCCTGGCAGCTCTGGTGTGTGAGGAGGCGCTGCAGGCTGTTCTTGGGCTCCAGAGCCCATATGAGTCTCAGAGGGCGGCTTTTCCACTGTGTTTCAGATGTATGACAACATAGCGTTGCTGAGGTTCAATGACGGGGACAGTGGAGAAAAGCTAGTGTCGGCCATGATTTCAGCGGAAGGGGAAGTCATGGTGTTCCGGAAGATCATCCGCGCAGAAGGGCGAGTGGAGGACTGGATGACGGCCGTTTTGAACGAAATGCGAAGAACCAACAGGCTGATCACCAAGGAGGCTATTTTCAGATACTGTGAAGACAGGAGCAGGTGAGGGCAGTGCTGTGACCGGGTGTTGCTTTGTCCCATTGACAGGCGTGGCGGGTTAAGTTTAGAGGGCTGGGGCGGGCCTGCCGACAGCCAGGCGAGGCTTTCTCCTCTTCACTGCTGAGTGAGCTGGGCTGTGTCTGCCTGTTGTTTTGACTTCTAAATTTGGCCATGTGATTTTTTTCTTTTTTAATTGTATTTTGTTTTAATCCAAGTAACATTGGTTTGCAACACTGTATATGGCTTCGGGGTACAGGTTACACCTCTTGCATGTCTGTGCCCACACCACAGAGCCCCGGAGTCCTCCACCCTAGTCCCTTGGGCCCCCTCCCCCCTCACTTTCCCCGCCCTCTCTGGCAGTCTCAATTCTATGGTCAGATTTCTAGGGCTTCTCTGGTTGAAGTTTGTTCCTTCTTCTGTTTCTCTTCGACATATGGGTGGAACCATTGTCTTTCTATTGATCGACTTTGCTTGGCCTCTCTCTCCAGTCCCACCATGCTGTCGCCAACGGCAGGAGGTCACCTTTTCTGAAAGCTCCGCAGCACCCCCTCTGCCGGGTCCACTCGCTGTCCTTGGCTGCAGGCCATCTCCATCGCTTGGCCGCTGTGCGCCGTGTGCGCTGGACGCCGGCGTGCGGGTGCCGCGTCACGTTAGTGCTTTTGGATCCCTTGCGTAGACGCCTCCGAACCGCTGGGCCAGTGGGTGGACCCACCTTTAATATCTTCTGACCAACCTCCATGCTGTTTTCCCTGAGGACTGGGCCGTCTACTCTGCATTCCCTCTGCCAGTGTAGGGGGGTCCCTTTCTCCCCACTTCCTTGCCAGCACTTGTTGTTTCTGTTCTTTCTGGCGCGGGCCTTTCCTGCCAGCGTGAGGTTGGAGCTCGTTGTGCTTTTGAGCGGCACCCCCGGGGCTGCGGGGCTATGGGGCGCTGTGCCGTGCTGCTCGTGCCGCGGCTGTCTGCGTCCTCGGAGAAGTGCCTGCTTAGCGCTTCTGCCGCTTTTTGACTGGGGGCTTTGCTTTTCGCTGAGTGGTGTGCATTCTTTGTAGGCCTTGGCGCTCAGCCCCTTGTCAGATGCATGGTGTGCGTCTGACACCCCCTCTCGGGAGGGCGTCTTTAGGTTTTGGTGCTGGTTTCTGTGACCGTGCAGAAGCTTTCTAGTTTGACGTAGTGCCGATTGGCTCTATTCTCTTGTCTCTCTCTTGTTTTGGAGACAGAGCCACAAAAACCTCACTGAAGCTTATGTGGTGTGTGTGTAGGAAAATTGACCGTCTCACACCGCATATGAAATTAGCTCAAAATGGGTACAAGGCTTGGATGAAGACCTGAAAATGAAACAAATACACAGAGGGGCCTCCCTGGGGCGTAGGGGTTAAGGCTCAGCACCATGAAGCTCTCGCCAGCCGCTGCAGCCCGAGCTCAATCCCCAGCCGGGGAGCTTCCCACAGGGCGCAGTAGACCTCTCCTGCCCCCCGCTGCTCCGCTCAGCAGTGCGTTTCAGTAGATGTACCTGTTCTGCTCCCCACTCTGTCTCTGGGGAGTCCTCTCATGCCCCCCGCACCTCTGGCCTACACCCCAGCTCTTGCAGGCATAAATAAATCAATCTTTAGATAAAAAATAAACATGCACAGAAACATAGACGCCCACTCCCAGGGGTGCCGCTCGGGGCCTGGGCCCGGGCAGCGCCTTAGGGGCCTCCGGGCTTCCCCGCAGGGTCGACTGGATGCTCCTGTACCAGGGCATGGTGGTGCTGGCCGCCAGCCAGGTGTGGTGGACCTGGGAGGTGGAGGACGTCTTCCGCAAGGCGCAGGCCGGGGAGAAGCAGGCCATGAAGCACTACGGCAAGAAGCTGCACCAGCAGATCGACGAGCTGGTCACGCGCATCACGCTGCCCCTGAGCCGGAACGACCGCAGGAAGTACAACACCGTGCTCATCATCGACGTGCACGCCCGCGACATTGTGGACTCCTTCATCAGGAGCAGGCAAGGCCCGGAGGCGGCCCCAGGCGTGGGCTTGGCCCCTCGGCGCCCACCCTCCTCTCACCCGCTCCCCGTCGCTCCCCGGCAGCATCCTCGAGGCCCGGGAGTTCGAGTGGGAGAGTCAGCTCCGGTTCTACTGGGACCGGGAGCCGGACGAGCTGAACATCCGCCAGTGCACGGGCACCTTCGGCTACGGCTACGAGTACATGGGCCTGAACGGGCGGCTGGTCATCACGCCCCTCACCGACCGCATCTACCTCACCCTGACCCAGGTGAGCGCCGCGATCGCGGCCCCGTCCTCCCCCAGCTCACGCCCGCTCGGAGCCTGGGGCCGTGGCCCGAATTGGCAGTAGCCTGTGCTCAGCTGAGCCCCACCCCTCCACTCCCACGGCCACGGGGGGGCCGTTCTGCGGTAGGGCCTGTGCAGAGGCGGCCTTGCAGGACAGAGGCCCAGAGATGGCAGACAGCGTGAAGACGGGGAGGTGTGGGGTGCAGCCACCAGCCAAGGACTCCGGGAGCTGTGGGGAGCTGCAGGGGGCAGGACGGGACCCCAGGACCCGGGGGCACAGCTCCACCAGCGCCTTGGTTTTAGGTGTCCGGCGCCGGCAACTGCGAGAGGACACGTTTCTGTTGCTTTAAGCCCCCAGTTTTTGGCGTTTTGTCACGTGAGGGGTTCTGGTGGGGGACAATGTCCTCTTCAAATAGGTGAAGGAGTTTCAGCTTGTGACAAAACATAATCGTCACCTTTTGAGGCTGAGCCATTGCAAGCTCAGGACACCCCTAAATCCCGCCTCGGGCTCTGTCACTTGCTGCAAGGAGCCACAGACTCGGCAGCATCATTAGGGTCCCGGTTATGGCTTCTCACAGCAAAGCTGGCGCCGGGAAGAGGCGCGGCCAGACGCCCAGCGCCCAGCTGTTCTGTCCAGGGCTGTAGTGTCCACGGTGCTCGTCCCTTCCGGCCCCGCGGGCGGCTGCATGCACGGGGCATCGCTTCCTGGGGTCTCGCCTGAGCCCCGTGTCCTGGCTTTTAACCGGGACCTGTCCATGTAGACACGCCTGACCGCCCGCCTGGCTGGCCTTGGATCCCGGCCCCTCCAGAGGTCGAGCTGGGCCGGTTCCTGCCCTAAACTGCAGTGCTGGATTCGCTCTCTGTGGCCACGGTCCTCAGCTGAGCAAGTCGCTCTTCTTGGGCAGGGCGTTCCACGGGCACCAGGGCCGCGCTCCTAGGCCTGGAGATGAAGGGTGGGCTCCGGCAGCAACGCACGGACGCCCACACGTCTGTGAGCCGCCACTCTGGGGGCCACTGGGGCCCTGTCCTCGAGGGAAGCACCAGCTCCAGCAGGTCGCCTGGCCTCGGGTACCCTGGTCCCTGGATAACGGGGAGGGGGCGTCTCAGTGGAGGTCAATGGAAAAATACAGAAATTCAAAAAGGCGATTGTCGCCGAGGTGCATGGGAAGCTGTACGCTCCGCTTTCCTCCCGGTGCTGGGCGGGAAATGTGACCCAGACACGTGAACCAGACAGTGAACGTTTCGCCTTTGGCTCCTGACAGGCGCTATCCATGTACCTGGGTGGGGCCCCGGCTGGCCCGGCAGGGACTGGCAAAACCGAGACCACCAAGGACCTGGCCAAAGCCTTGGGCTTGCTCTGTGTGGTGACCAACTGCGGCGAAGGCATGGATTACAAAGTAAGGCCGTGGGGTCCCTTCTGGTCCTGACTTACTGGGTGGGGAGCGGAAGGAGGGACACGGTAGGACGGATCTCCCACGAACTGACCGGGTGACAGCTGGAAGGGTCCGGTGGAAAAGCTGTCACCGTCCAGTCTGAGAGCTTGTCTGGGTCTGTGTCGTTAGCCACATGTGGCACGAGGGGCCCAAACTTAATGCCGCCAGCACCAGGAAGAGAATGCGAGTGAGCGCAGCAGCTGACAGAGGCAGCAGAGAGTGGTGGGGACTGCGGCAGCTGGAGCTTGCCCTGGCTAAAGGGGGAGCCCCTGTTCAGTTTGGGCGGATTTTTGCCACTTGAGGAAGTGGACCCAGTATTGCTAGCTATTCCAGCAAATGATATTTGATTTGTAATGTCCTGGTAGTGGGGCTGACCCCGAGAGGCCTTGGAGATCTTGCCGGAAGGCTCCGGCAGTGGGGGTGTCCTCCTGGCTGCCTCGCTTCCCGCCTGACCACCGTTGTCTGCGTTGGTTTCGAAAATGTACCCAGAAGTGCGCCCCTTGCAGTTTCACAGATGAGGACGCCCCCTGCGCTGACATTTCTTTCCTCCAGGCTGTTGGGAAGATTTTCTCGGGCCTGGCCCAGTGCGGGGCTTGGGGCTGCTTCGACGAGTTTAATCGCATCGATGCCTCGGTGCTGTCCGTGATCTCCTCGCAGATCCAGACCATCCGAAACGCTCTGATCCATCAGCTCACCACGTTCCAGGTGTGGGCGGGCGTGAAGCCGCCGGGGCGGGGGGAGCCCCGGGGGAGCGGGCTGCGACACCCCTGAAACGTCAGGTGGCCTCTCCAGACCGGGCTTCCTGCCGAGGAATGGCCGGGTTTATTTCTCAGATTGAGGCAGTTGAGTTTCCGAAATTATCTGTGCCTTTGATATTGAAGGACTGCAATATTTTAGGCATTTCAAGCTAAGTGATGGGAAGGCCCCCTTTAAAGTTAAAAAATATTGGAGGCGTCCCAAATTTGAGGAAAAAACAACTTAAAAAGTTAATATTCCACTCAGCCAAAATCTCTGCAGCAGAAGTGATCACAATGAACCAAAAATTTTGCCTTTGTGACTGGCGAAGTTCTGGCACAGCAGCAAACAGGGCTGGGGGGTTATCACCAAAGTCGCTGCAGCAGGCCGTGCCGCATAAAAGTAAACTCTCCTTTTTGCCTGTCTGCTGTCTGATGGACACTGAAGGAAATTAAATCGCAAACTCTTAGTCTGGACAAAAGTGTGGACAATGAAACTCAGCATGGGCGGAAGAGACTCAATACCAGATTCCTGCAGCTGGTTGGAGTCGGGGTGCCTGGAGTACTGGCTTCTGGGGGAGCTGAGTGGGCGTCTTGCAGGGTTGCCCACCCCGCCCTAGCGGGACGGAACGGGGAGGAGGCAGCCAGACAGGAGCAGAGACCCACCGCGTGAAGCCTTGGCCGGTGCGTTCACACACGCGCGGGGTCTCTTTGTGGCCACCACATTGCTGAGAAGGAAACCGAGGGTCAGAGAGGCCAAGTGACCCGCTGGGGTCACACAGCCAGCCCCAGCTGCGCTCTTTCCCAGCGCCGGCTACTTCTCAAGGTCCTTTGATTCAGATTGGAGTTTGGGGTGGGCCCAGCTTGCCCCAGGAGGCTCAGGACACAGGCCGAGGAATCTGCATCCAGTACCGGGGGGGAGGGGACAGCTGCCGTGGAGGTGACTGCCTCAGGCTCACCCACTTCCTCGCCGCCTTCCCCCAGGAGGGCTGGTGCAGCCTAACCACTGCCCCCTGCCCCTCCAACCCTCTTGTCCTCCTCTAGTTCGAAGGGCAGGAGATCTCCCTGGACTCGAGAATGGGCATCTTCATCACCATGAACCCCGGCTACGCGGGCCGCACGGAGCTGCCCGAGTCGGTGAAGGCCCTCTTCCGGCCCGTGGTGGTGATCGTGCCCGACCTGCAGCAGATCTGCGAGATCATGCTCTTCTCCGAGGGCTTCCTCGGGGCCAAGGTGAGCCGCCGCGCCGGCCACCGCGGACGGGCCGCCGGGGTCGGGCTCTGTTCTGGAGTCTGTCCTCAGGAGACTCCGTTTGCCAAGGCTGCCGTCTTGGTGGAGAACGAAGGCCCCGCGCCGGCCTCTCTGCTGGGGCTGAGACGCGCTCGCCTCCAAAGCCGAGCGCGTCTGCCGGCAGTGGGGCTCTGGTGCTTCTGGTCATTTTCTTCCTTTCTCGTTCTCCTTTTCTTCCTCTTTACTCAAAAAGACTCTGGCCAAGAAGATGACGGTGCTGTACAAGCTGGCCCGGGAGCAGCTCTCCAAGCAGCATCACTACGACTTCGGGCTCCGGGCGCTGAAGTCGGTGCTGGTGATGGCCGGCGAGCTGAAGAGGGGCTCATCCGAGCTCAAGGAGGTGGGCACTGGCCCCGAGGCCCCGCGAGTGCTCCCGGGGCGTGCGGGCAGTGAGTTCAGGGGGTGGCGGTTGTTCGACCTTAACTTGGTCTCTTGCCCATTGTGCCGTGTGCTTCAACTTGACCTGTTTCCCACAAGGTCGAGTTCAGTGTCCTCACGGGGCCCAAGTGTGTGGCGCTCCAGCCGGCCTCTGCCCCCCGGGGGGTGGGGCGGAGGTTGGTGGACCACAGCCTGGGCATGACGCGGGCACGTCCCGTCTTTGCAGTCAAGGTAGGAGGAGCGGTGCAGCTGCTTTCATGCGGGCGGCCCCGAGCAGAGCCCGGCCGGTCTGCTCTGGGGGCCGGAGCTCCCGGGCCTCCCAAGGCCGTGCTTGCTGGTGTCCTCACCTTCCGCCTTCCCGTGGGGCCTTCCTGGCCCCGCCGCGGGCGCTCGCCGCCGACACCGTGCCCGTCCCCGCAGGACGTGGTGCTGATGCGAGCCCTCCGGGACATGAACCTGCCCAAGTTCGTGTTCGAGGACGTGCCGCTCTTCCTCGGCCTGATCGCCGACCTGTTTCCCGGGCTTGACTGCCCGCGCGTGCGCTACCCCGACTTCAACGGCGCCGTGGAGCAGGTGCTGGAGGAGAACGGCTACGTCGTCCTACCTGTCCAGGTGAGACCGCGCCCACGCAGCCCTCGGCCTCCGTCCGGGTCCTTTCTGTTGTTTCATTTTTTCAAAGTGTGATAAAAGACGTGTAACATGGAGTGTACCGTCTTAGTCATTTCTCCTTGATTTTTAAAAATCGTGGTAAAACATAATATGTAACATAAAGTCACCGTCTTAGCCGGGTTTAAGGCTACGGTTCGGGGACATAAAGAGTAATTATGCTACTGTGTGACCACCACCTTCTCCTCCAGAACTGTTTCATCTGGCAAAACAAACTCTGTCCCCGATAAACACTGACACCCCTGCTTTTCTCCCCAGCCCTGGACCCACCCTCTACTTCCTGTCTAGCTGTATCTGACCTCCTAGGGACCTCAGCTACATGGAATCTCTTATATGCCTCTGTCCTTCTGTGTCTGGCTTGTTTCGCTCAGCAGTATGGCCTCCAGCTTCATCTTGTGGTAGCAGGTGTCAGGATTTCCTTCCTTTTGAAGGCTGTGTACTATTCCACCATTTGGAAAAATTGTATGATTTTTTTATAGGGGTAACGTGTTTATATCACTGTATATGATTTAGGGATACAGGTTCATACCTCTTCCAGTGTTTGTCACCACCCCACATCTACCACCAAAGCCCCATAATCCTCTGTGAGTCTCCAGGGGGCCCCTCCTGTTCCTACTTACCTTCCCTTCTGGGAGCCTCAATTAAGCAGCTTGTTTATTTTGGATCCAGCCACCTAATGTTCTCTCCATACCCCACCTTATTTTTTGCTGAGTCACCCACACAAATTAATTTAGGTATTAAATATTCAGATTTTGATCATCTGAAGCCTGTGTGGGCGGTAAGTTATCATTATGCCAAGATTCATTGCCAGAGTGTTCTGTCGAGAGTACAGATGTCCAAAGCTTCGGGCCCAGAATGGCTGCGTCTGGTCAGCCCGAGGGAGGTGGGAGCGGCAGGGATCAAGGCCTCTGGCCCGGGCGTGGGCGTGGTCTGGCCAAGAGCCCCCTGCCCTGCTCCTGGCCTTGACTATTTCTCCAGAGGTGATTGTTGGAAAGCAGATGCTTTATGGCGGGGATGGATAATGGTGCAGCTGCTCTGGAAAGCTGCCTGGTAGTTCCTTAAGACGTGGGGCAGGATTGCCAGCCTAGCTAGCGGCTCCACTCCCAGGTTTCTATCCACGTGAGGACCTGTGTCCCCCAAACACTTGCACATGGATGCTCAGAGCAGCCCCAGATAGAAACAACCCAATGTCCATCGGTGCATGACCAGAGAAACAGAATGTGGCCACTGGCCCAGGGGCATTCCACGGCGTGGAAAGGAAGGACGCCCCGCCCACCCGCCACTCCGGAGAAGCCTCGAAAACCCGACGCTCAGTGGAAGAAGCCAGGCACCCAGGACCACGTGGGCGGCCCCCATGGTGCCTGCCCTGGCGCGGTGTCGAGAACCGACAAATCCCAAAGTGGCTCTGTGGCCGTCGAGGGCGGGGGGATTGGACTTGGACAGGGGAGTTTGGGGGGGGGGTGGGAAGGGTAGTGAGGATGCTCTGAGGCGGAATGGGCGGGCACCGTGGCATACGCAGTGCTGGCAACCCATGTCAGCTCGGTGAAGACAAAAATAGGAAAAGAAAAAAGGGGGCGTGGCGAGGTGACATGGGTTGTGCACGCACTGAAGCCCACGGAGCTGTCCGAGTTAAGCAGGTGCGTCGTGGGCCACAGCGCTCCGTAACGCTGCTGGCACTCGTTCCCGCAGGTCGACAAGGTGGTCCAGATGTTCGAGACGATGCTGACCCGCCATACGACCATGGTGGTGGGGCCCACGGGCGGGGGCAAGTCCGTGGTCATCAACACGCTGTGCCAGGCCCAGACCAAGTGAGTGAGACTGGGGGCCGGCGCAGGGCGGGTCCCTGTGCGCGGGTGGTGACCGACCGTGCTGCTGGCCCCGTGCTGCTCCGATCTCCGGGGGGCTGCTGAACACGCCTGAAACTCGGTGCGCATTTACTTGTTTCTTTGCTGATCTCATGAGCCACTTTAGAAGGTGAAACGGCGACCCCCTCGCGCTTCAGCCCATCCCTGGGCTGTTTGTGAAGCGAGTATTTCACAGACGCTCTTGTAAGGTATTTCGGAAGTCACATCTTCTGGGCGTCCGTGGCTCCTCTAGGGAAAGCCAAGGACTCCTGGGCTGCGGCCCCGTCAGGGCGTCAGAGTAACGGGGGAGCATGTCTGTCCTGCAGGGGAATGCGGCCTGGGGAAGGGGGCCCCTCGCTGCCCTGCAGAGGGCACCAGGCCCTTCAACCCAGGATGGGGTTTCGGACCCGCCTCCTCTCTCCTAAGCCATCACCAGTCGGTGGGTGTCAGTGGGTTCTGCCCCCGCAGAAGTCTAGAGCCCGTGGCGGAAGCCTCGTGGCCTCCCCCGCCCAGGGAGTCTTAAAGCCTAATTCGTGACGGGCCCATCCTGTTCTTATTTCCCGTCTGACTCTGAGTGGCCCGTGTTGTGGCCATCCCGGGTCTCACTCCCGCCCCCTCACCGCTGGAAACGCACCAGCTGGCACACGCGGACCTGCGGCACCGACGCCGCTATTATTTCCGTCGTGTTAATGGTGAGTGGCGGTTGGCGCGGCCTCCAGTTTTCTGTGAGGGCTGATCCCGTAGCGCTGTGGGGAATTCCGGGCATCCAGATGGGAACTGCCCTGGTACGGGATTTATAGCGTCAGCAACGCGGAGCAGATAACCTGTGGGAACAAGGGCCTGGACATCGAGGACCGCAAGGGCCTGCTGCATCCTGCTGGGTGACGAAGAACTGTAATGCGGGACTCTCTCCCTGACGCTCGTTATGAAATGTTTCCCGAAGTATACTACACATGAATGTGCAGTGAGTGTGCAAGACACCGGAGGCGAAATCCACTCGGTGCTCAGCTTCTCATTGCAGAGCTGAGCTTTCACTTCAGGCCTCGCGGTGTGGGGGCCACATCTCCAGCAAAACGTGCTTCCCTTGCGTTCCCTGTAAGCCGCTGCCTGTGAGCGGGAAAGCCAGTGAGGAGTCTGTACGGTCCCGTCTTAAGTTCTGGGTCGGATCCCAAATGTCTAGCCCCCCACGTGGGCGCCCAGGTCGGCTCCCCAAAGCTTGTGCCTCTGGACCGCGGCTGAAGCCTCTCCTTTGATTCAGGCTCGGGCTGACGACGAAGCTGTACATCCTAAACCCCAAGGCCGTGAGCGTCACAGAGCTCTACGGCATCCTGGACCCCAGCACCCGCGACTGGACAGACGGGGTGCTGTCCAACATCTTCAGGGAGATGAACAGGCCGACAGATAAGAAGGAGAGGAAGTGAGTATCAGTGCGAGCAGGAGCTGCTGCCGCAGGCCAGCACGCGTCGGGGGCCTGACCAACAGACATGTGCTCTCCCAGGCCTCTGGCGGTCCGAAGGGCCAAGGGCAGAGGGGTGGGCCCGCTCCCCCTCTGAAGTTCAGGGAAAGTCCTTCCTCGCTCCCTCCAGCTCCTGGCGGCTCAGGCCCCCCTGGTCTTGCGGGCACGCCCCTCTGGTTTCTGCCTCCGTCTCCACATCCCTCTCCCCTCTATGGGGACCCCAGTCCTCGGATGAGCGCCCACTCCCCCCAATAATCTAGGATGATCTCACCTCAAAGTCCCTAATTTACCTACATCTGCACTGGCCTTTTTTCCATACAAAGTCACATTCACAGGCTCCGGCTGGACCTATCCTTTTGCTAAAAAAGCAAAATAATCCAGATCTTTGTGTGAAGTTTCCCGATTCTTCAATGTTGGTAGCTGCCAAACAGTTTGGATGCTTCAGTTTTCTCTTTTTAGATTTGTCAGTCCTCTGGACCAAGCAGCATGCTCTGTTACAGGTCCTGGCCTGAAAACCTTGGGGAAAGACATGTGACACCTGGGGGAGGTGACACCAGATCCCATAGTTGGAAGCTTTTTAGGACTCGCGGCTCACTGTTCTTTGGCCACCGCAGGTATATTTTATTTGACGGCGATGTGGACGCTCTCTGGGTGGAGAACATGAACTCCGTGATGGACGACAACAAGCTGCTGACGCTGGCCAACGGGGAGCGCGTCCGGCTGCAGGCGCACTGCGCTCTGCTCTTCGAGGCAAGTGGAGATGAAGAGAGTTTTCTAACTACAGCTTTAAATGCTTGTTAAATAAATAATAAACATAGGTTACTGAAAGCCCCCAAATAGGGTAGAAAAGTTTGGTGATGAGCACGACTCTTTTTTCTCCACCTGCACCTCTCAGCCCTCTTTAATTTATGCCAGAGGTGAACCGCTTTTCACTAACGCGTTGCTTCTTCTGGTGGTGCCCTGGTATCTCTAAGTAACACACTTCTTATTTCTTCCTACAGCGTTTATATTTTTTTTATTGACTGCTGCGAAAAGCAGTGAATGTTCATTGCTTGTACCCGTAGTCTGTTTTCTCTCCTCAGAACACTATGTTGCTAAATCAGCTAGACCCGTGAACAGTATTTACACTACAGAGTCACCTAGTACACCATGATTCTGTTCCCTTTCTGTTAGGGCCATTTGTTTTGTCCAGAGTTTGTAATTGCCTTCCTTTTCCTTTCATGCTATTTGCCTTTCTCTCATCTCATTTTTTCCTCCCCAACTTTCTAGTATGTCAGTAGTTGTGTTGGGCCTCCATTTTTTCCTCATGATGACTTTCCAAAGCCCGCCCTCCCCTGCTTACAATGTGGCCTCCTTGTCCTCATGACCTGTTTCTTAGTTGTGGTCCTGGGACTTGCTTCCATTCTAGCTCTGTGTTAATGTTGTTACTAATTTGGTCTGCAGAATACATTGGTGCATGAGTATTTGTATACATTGTTGTCTTAATGACTGAATGAACTGTGTCTTTTTTTTCCCATAGAAAAAGAGACCTGTGTGTTAATATTGCTGGTTTAGATGCATACACACTAAGTTTCATACTATCTTATCTCAACTCTTAAAAAAAACCTGAAAGGAAAGTACTCCAAAAACAATGTTTGTTTCTTTGTTGTGGAGTTTTGGATAACTTACTTTTGTCTTTATACTTTTCTATTTTTGGTAGATGTTTCACAACATATTAATTTATACTTAATTTTACACTAAGAGAAAACTTTGAAAGGGGGTAGGTCAGAGATGAGATGTGTAAGTTTCCTATTACAAACTTGTGTGTTTGCTTAGAAGCCTCATGAAAGCTGTGTCAGTGTGGGAATAATTTGGGCTTTCTACATTGCAAAACTTTGCACAAAGACCTTTAAACATGTTCAGTTTTTTACAGCCACTGATAAGACTGATTTTATTTCCCCAGGTTGGAGATTTGCAGTATGCCTCCCCTGCAACTGTGTCGCGATGTGGAATGGTTTATGTGGATCCTAAAAACTTGAAATATCAACCATACTGGAAAAAATGGGTTAATCAAATACAAAACAAGGTGAAAAGTATTTCTAAAATAAAGTTATTAGTATAGCAACCAGTTGGATAGAGATAACCGGGTGACTGCAGGTGTGAAGGACCTCACTTGTAGCGTAGCTGAGATTAAATAGCTCCAGCTGACTTCAACCATGGGCTGTGCCTGTGGCTGCCCAGCATGTATATCTCCTTAACAACAGGCTTTAGGGACAGGTGCAGAGATGGTGTGACCAGGCCCAGGGTGCCATAACCACTTTCTCAAATGGATGAAGGTGGCCTGGCTCTATGTCTAGAAGGGCCGCTAGGCGGGCGGTCAACTGGGAGGTTTGAGAGAACCATTGGGAGGGGGGAGGGAGAACCTGCCCCTGCCCCCATGGTTGGCAGTGCCTTGACAGGGAGAGGCATCTTCCACTCTTTGCTGGAGCACTGGGGCCTGTCGCTGGAACTCTGAGATGGTCAGCCCCTTTTCTTTCAAATGAGGCCTCCCTCCCAGGTGGTAGGGTACACCCTGGGGCGGTGAAATGAAGCACTTGAGGATGAAATCCAAGTGTACCACGAAGGACACATCTTTCTGTAACTCTGAGGCACTACCCTGGGAGTTTGCTCACCCGCCAGATTTATCTTTCATCAGAAGGTGTTTATCACCCCCTCTCAACAAGGAGAACTTTCCACCAATTTCCATTTGAATAAAGGAGCCCTTGAAAATGCGTTGGAATTCTGCTCTTTGATAGGCCGAGCTAAACACTTTGGACAGCCTCTTTGGAAAATACGTGCCCTATCTCATTGATGTGATCATGGAAGGAATAGTGGATGGAAGACAAGGAGAGAAGCTGAAGATGATTGTTCCGCAGACAGACCTAAATATGGTAGGAAACCATTCCTGCTAGCAAAGGAAATCCTCCCCTAAAGACGGACCCAGATGGGCTTTCAAGGGGAGCGAATGTCAGGTCAACAGACAGCCCTGCCCGTGTCACCCCGGGCCAGACGAGAGCTGAGCGCCATCTGCTGACCCAACATGGCGGCTGTGTGTTCCCATCACTCTGGGGCCTGGGATTTGGGATTTAGGATTTATGACCGGAACTGGGGTGGGGGGGGGCGGGTGCTGGGGGGCCGGTAGGATGTCTGGACGGACCCAGGTATTTCCCTGCGAACCAGGTCACCCAGCTGACCAAGATGTTGGATGCGCTACTGGAAGGGGAGATAGAGGACCCCGACCTGCTGGAGTGCTACTTCCTCGAGGCTCTGTACTGCTCTCTGGGCGCCGCCCTGCTTGAGGACGGGCGGACGAAGTTCGATGAGTGTATTAAGCGCATCGCTTCTTTGCCTACTGCTGACACAGAAGAGGTTTGGGCCGGTCCCGGGCAGCTGCCAGGTAGGAGCCGAGAGTGACCCGTTGCCACGCGCAGGATGCTCTGCCTGGGTTTTTAGAGGAATTGACCTTGCCTTTCCATGTGAGGCCTTGTGGTTTTCCAGCTCCGGGGGTCAGAGCCCCTGGTGGTCCCCTCGGATGTCCAGCTGCACGGACTGCTCTAGCAGGAACCTGGCCCCTTGGGGTGCTTGCTCACTGAGGCTCCACGACCCCCTCTGAGCTTAGATCCCTGCGTCCTCCAGCCTGTTGAAGCTCTTTCAACGTCCTCCTGTCCTTTGCCATTGGCCTGTCCCCTCAGCCTCTTGCTGCAGCTCCCGAACCCCTGGCTCAGTGGTCCTTGTGTCAAGTCCCTTTGATGAACCTCGAGTCTGCCCTCCTGGCGAGGCCGCACGACACTGAGCCTCGCGCCCCTCGAATTCTCTCCTGTCCCTGACCACGAATGAGTAGCCTTGACCCATGGGCCCAGGACTCTCTTCTAGTGGACAGCGAGTGCCCTTCCGAGGGCTCTGCCACCTGCTGAACAGGGAGCACGTAGTTCTGGCCCATCCAGCGAGGGCCAGAGTGGACGCGGCGTTTCCACGCCCGCGGTGGACATGACATGGACGCTTGTTCCCTGCAGGCCAGCTTCCCACCCTGTACAACTTTCACTTCGATCCAACACAGATGAAGTGGATCCCGTGGAATAAACTGGTTCCCGAGTATGTCCACGACGCCGAGAGGAAATTCATTGACATCCTGGGTGAGTGAGAGCCGGCCCCTGCCCCCAGCTTGGGAGCTGGCGTTTCTCATGCCGCCAGATCCGGAGGCCCCTGTGGTCCTCTCGAGTCCCACCCCAGAGTGAGGTCGAGGGCGAGCTATGGGCCTTACCAAGAGGGGGCACTTTGATTCTTTCATGTGTTGCTGGCGCCAGGTGATTCAGCTCTGTCCGCGGGCAGGTGACCTGGCAGGTGGGGTGGGGTGTGGTGGGTTCAGCCCCGTGCTCCCTCATGTTCCCATGTGCCCTTGGGCCCCGGGGCTGGCTGGGTGCCGGAAGGAACAAATCAGTCAGTGTTTTAGGACCGCTGTTGTCTTGGGGTACTGCGGGCCACAGGTGTCTCTCTGGTGAGACGTCTCTGTAGTGAGACTGTGGCGAGATATCTCTGGTGAGACTCTGGTGAGACGTCTCTGGTGAGATTGTGGTAAGACTGGTGAGATGTCGCTGTGGTGAGACTCTGGTGAGACATCTCTGTGGTGAGACTCTCTGTAGTGAGACATCTCTAGTGAGATTCCCTGTGGTGCGACTGGTGAGATGTCTCCAGTGAGACTCCCTGTGGTGCGACTGTGGTGAGATGTCTCTGGTGAGATGTCTCTGTGGTGAGTCTCCCTGTGGTGAGACGTCTCTGTGGTGAGCCTCTCTGCGGTGAGAATGCGGTGGGCCACCTTCCATGCGCGCCTCCAGCTGTCTGGGTCACACGGAGGTGGGGATTCCGCACCACTCACGTCGATTTGGCCCTCACGGGGTGACTCAGCATCTCCGCTTTCCTGGAGCCGGGCAGGATTCAAACTGGCAGCGCGGGGAGCCAGAGCCGACCTGGGGGCTTTGCTCTCTCCTCGGGGGCCGTGGCCAGGGAGGCCTGCAGACGGGCTGGGCGAGCCTGCTGGGCTCTGCATCCCGGGCAGGACCGGGGCCAGTCAGCCGGCTTTAGCCTGTGGCCGACTCCTCAAGTGATGCGCTCCCCGGGGGCGGGCTCTGTGGGGTGTAGCGATGCCCCATGAGGGTCGGGCGAGGGGGCTCCTGAGATGCCTCGCCCAGACGTGCATCCCCAGGCCACACCGGGGGTTCCTGCCGTCGCTGCCCACGGGTACGTGGCCCGGGAGCCCCAAGCCGTCGCGTGCTCCCCCTCGGTGTTGACCTGTGACGCCCCCTCTCCACACCCCCTCAGTGCACACGGTGGACACCACCTGCACCACCTGGATCCTGGAGCAGATGGTGAAGCTGAAGCAGCCGGTCATCCTGATCGGGGAATCGGGCACCTCCAAGACAGCCACGACCCAGAACTTCCTCAAAAACCTGAACGAGGAGACCAACGTGAGTCCTGCTGCTGTCTCGGGCCGCTTCCAGGCACTTTGGTCAGCGGGGGGCCACAGCGGTCCCGGGGGCTGCGCCGCCCAGCCCGGGGTGTCCACACCAGGACGTCTGCACAGCGACCACACCACCCAGCGGCACGTTTCGTGGGGTGACCTGTGGCTGAGCCCTGAGCTTGGCTTGTCCAGCGTGTGACGAGTCGCTTGGCGGGAGGGCAGAGGCGCTCGGCTGGGGACCTCGCTGTGCTGGGGGGCGGGCGGGCGGGCGAAGCAGAGCCGCCGCCTGGAGCGCTCCTTCTGTTGCAGCTGGTGCTGGTGGTCAACTTCTCCTCCCGCACCACGTCCATGGACATCCAGAGAAACCTAGAGGCGAACGTGGAAAAGCGAACCAAGGACACGTACGGGCCGCCCATGGGGAAGCGCCTCCTGGTGTTCATGGACGACTTGAACATGCCAAAGGTGGGGGCTCCCGGCGAGGGGGGCCGGCAAGAGCTGTGCCCCCGCGGCTGTGTGGGCGTGGAGCCGGCGGCCCCTGTTAGGGCTGTGCTCTGGGACGTTCCCTCACGGCCGCGTCCCTCAGTTTCTCAGAGGCGTAGAGCCGGCAGCGGTCAGCCTCTGGACCACGTCCAGCGTGCGTTTGAGCTACGTCGTGGCTCAGTGAGCTGTTGTGCTTTTGATAATAGTTCTCCTCTCAGCTGCGTGTAGATGGGAATCACCCAGGAAGACCCTTGCCCAGATTCCTCTGGACTTACCAAGGAGGAGGGAACAGCACGCTTAGGTCAAATCCTGAGAGGCGCAAAGTTTTCTTGTACTGGAATTTAAATTTATATCATTTCCACAAAGCCATTTTCCCTGGATTTTCTGGAAAGCTAGTCTCTAAATGTACTGTATACAAAGTCAGCGTCCGTCCATCCACCC
>PVIJ01012391.1:0-49913 GCA_004024925.1 Scalopus aquaticus
TACACCCAGTTCTTGTATGCATATATAAAAATAAAATCTTTTTTAAAAAAACCCTCAAGAACTCATAATCATTCATTTAGTAATACTCTTGCTTCCCTCTAATGCTTCACAATCACAGCAAGTTTTATTGACTGCATGCCTCCTTTATCAGAAAGCACTTTAGCATCAGGAGTATGTCCTCACTAGGTTTACCTTTTCACATTACCAACCTGTTGTAAATAGGGAATAACAATCTGGAAAGAAGTTCAGAAGTATGGCCCATGGATAGCAGCACTGATTTTTCCTGGGAACTTGTAAGAAATGCAAATTCCTTGGGCTCTCTCTAGATATGGGTCAGAGTCCATTTTTATCAGGCTGCCCAGGTAACTGATGTACACAATGAAGTCTGAGGAGCTAAACTACGATGGCAAAATTCGGGGCTTCATTTCTGCCCATATTGCACAACTATAGAAGCAAAGAAAGCACCCTGCCAATCCAGGTGAGAGTTCTTTTTACACTGAATTAAATTTGCTGCTGTTTTGTCAGGCTTTCTGATCTCATTAGATCACAATGAATAAGGATGGATCACAACAGATAAGGGATAAAATTAATTAAATATAACTAAATACTAATTCTTATAAAAGCAGAATTTCCTATATAAATACATATAAACATTTTTCATACAAAAACACAAAACAGCAAACATTTACACAATAAAAACTAGCAACACATACTCCTATCACAAGCTGAGGATCCAGTTCATTAATTACAAAAACATTTTTAAAAACTACAGAGAGTAAATGCTTCCTCCCCCAAAGCATATAAAAGTACCTAGGTGTCCTGGTTACAATGATGTAAGACCAATAAAAGAAAAGATCTAGTAATTGTACACTTATACAATTTGTTGTGATAGGACTACTTATCACAGAATTTTACAGAAAACCTTTATACCTTTCATTCATATATGCATAGTCATATACTTTTAAGAATCAAGCACCCAGGAATACTCTGGAAAGTGATCCCTGCTCTGTTAAGCTATCTCCTCTGACTCTTAGTAAGAACACACACTGTATGTACCCGACACATTACCCTGAGTGCTTCATTAAGAGGGATGTAATTTGCCGAGGGATATGGCTACCTGTCTCTTTATGTTTTGGTGCTTCAATTACTTTTCATTTGGTGCTTCAATTACTTTTCATTGAAATATATATGATACATTATACTGTGTAAATTTGAGCTGTACAACATATTGACTTTATACATGTATATATTTTAATGTTTGCCACTGTAGTCATAGCACCTCCATTACATCACATTGGTGAAAGAAATTTAAAAAGTCACTAATGGGGCCACTCTGGTGCCGCAACAGGTTAAGTTGCAGCACTATGAAGTTATCCAGACCGACTGCAGCAAGAGTTTGATACCAGCCAGGGAGCTTCCCACATGGCACAGCAGACCTTTTCTGTCTCACCCACTGCTCCCCTCAGCAGTGTACTTCAGTCAATCTGCCTGTTCTGCTCCCCACTCTGTTTCTGGTGAATACTCTCACTCCCCCATACCTCTGGCCTACAACCCAGCTTGTATGCATAAACAAATAAATCTTTAAAAAAAAAAGACACAAATGTAAATATATTCTATGCTTGTGGACTGAAAGAATTAATATTATTAAAATTATCTATACTTCCTACACCAGTCTTCAGATTCAGTGCCACCCTATCAAACTTCCAATGGCATATTTTCCCAAAGATAGAGAAAAAATAATCCTAAATTTATGGTAAGACTCTTAATGGTCAAAGAATCTTGAGAAAGAACAAGAAAACTGGAGTTTCATACTTCCTGTTTTCAAACTATGTTACAAAGCTATAGTAATCAAAATAGTATTAACATAAAAGCAGATACATAGAGAACACAGAAATAAACACATATATGGTCACAAATTTTTGACAAAGGAGTCAAGTACATAAAATGGGGAAAGGACAGTGTTTTTAATAAATAAATGGTGCCAAGAAAATTTGAAAGGAATATATGCAAAAGAGTAAAATTGGACTCCTATCTTACACTATACACAAAAAGCAACTCAAAATAAAGACTTGAATATAAGACCAGAGGTCAAAAAACTCCTATAAAAAATATAGGGAGTAAGCTTGAGATAATGGCCTTGGCAATTATTTTTTGATTTGACACCAAAATTCAGAAAACAAAAACAAAAATAAGCAAGTAGGACTACATCAAACAAACAACAAAGGAAACAACCAACAAAATGAAAGACAACATATGGAATAGGATGAAAATATTTGCAAAACAAATATTTAATAAGGGGTTAATACCCAAAATATATTACATAAAGAACTAACACAACTCAATAGCAAATAATATTATTTATTCTTATGTTCTCACAAAGCATCTTGAGGTACAACTAACTTCACTATATAGCGTACTTTATTGGACCTTTATATGGGACTCAAAATGCCTATCAAAGAATATGCTCTTATTCATTCATTTCAGCATCACTACTATTATTTTTAAAAACAACTACTACTGATTCTACTACTAGAAAACACAGTTTTCTGAGAAGTATTTCTTTTTTTTAATATATAAATATTTTTTATTTAATTTATATCCTTTACATTATTGTGTATCCCCGTAGGTTTCCTACCACTGATTCACCTGTGAACCATTACCATAGTCCCTTGTGCTCTCTTCTCCTCTATTTTGTCTCTGAGAAAGATTTCTTTTTTTTTTTTAAAGATTTATTTATTTATACATACAAGCTGGGGTACAGGTCAGAGGCGTGGGGTGGCGAGAGGGTTCACCAGAGACAGAGTGGGGAGCAGAACAGGCAGATCAGAAATGCACTGCTGAGAGGAGCAGTGGGCGAGGCAGGAGAGGTCTGCTGCACCATGTGGGATTCTCCCTGGCTGGGCATCGAACTCGCATCGCGTGCTGCCAACAGCTCCACAGCACAGCGCTCAACCACTGCGCCACCAGGGAGGCCTGAGAAGTATTTCTTGATAGAACTTTTAAACTCAGGTATAAAAGATACAACATGATTAGAAGGGAGGTTCACCCTGCTTAGAATGCAGAAAGTGTCAAGAAAATGTTGCTCCCACAACAAAGAAAAAGAGTCAGATAATCTGTAAAATATAACTTTGGGGGGCCCATGAGAAATCAGGTTACAAGACAATCAGGTGAGCTGAATTCCAAAGGGTGACAAGCCTTTGTAAGGAGACACAGGACACAGAACCCAGAGGAAGAGTTGGTAATCACAAAAGGCAGATAAAAAATAGCTGAAATTTCTAATAAATTGTTAAAGGCAGCTGAGTATGGGGAAGTGTGACAGCTTACACACCCCTGGGAGCACAGACACAGAAGAGCATGCACTCACTCATGAGATCTGTTTCACAGGCCCCTGACACGGGCTTATCAGAAATAATGAGCACAAAGCAAGAGACCTAAGAGTTCCCTTCAGTGGTATAAAGTGTTTCCCCTTCTTGGACCCTTCTCTCACAGTGAGTAAATGCTGAAAGTTTCTATGAGAAGGTCAGAATGCCACTGCCCTACCTGTCCTACCAGGAACACTAGAAAAGACTTGACAGGACTTCAGAACCCACAGTAAGTTTGAGATAATGGCAACTCACTACTAGAGAAAATATAAGTCTGGTGCACTGAAGAAAGCTAAAGTGACAATAAAACCGGAATCCAATTCCACCATTGACTGGATGACTCAGACTGCACATTGTTTGCAGTGCTGTCTGAGCCTAAGTGCTGTTTGCCTCAGTCAGTCTCTACCATACAATGTCAGGTATTAAAGTGAAACATGCAAAACATAAAAAGCAGAGCATCCCAGATCTGTGGTACCATATCAAACATGTCTAATCAGAATTCCAGAAAGACACAGGAGAAGACAGGAGTATCTTAAGAGATGATGAAACAACAAGCCACAGTCCAAAGAAGCGCAAAGAACTCCAAGCTGAACACACACACACACACACATGCACGCACGCAAGCACAAACACACGCACGCACGCAAGCACACACACACACGCACGCACACACACATGCACACACACACACACGCACAATAGTCAAATAACTAAAAATTGAAGTCAAAGAAAAATCTTAAAGACAGTAGGAAAAAAATAATGACTTTTAAAGTTTTGAAATAAAAGAGTATCACAACAGAAACAACATCCCACACCTGGAACTTGATAATTACAATTAATAAAAGCAACAGGTGTAACTAAAACTTACCTGTCAGATACCATTCTAAGTGCCATGAAATCTGATGAGGTACAATTAATATCTTGTTTTATAGATGAAAAACTGAGATACAAAAAGGCTAAAAGTAAATTGCTCAAGATCACAGAGTTAGAATCTGTGGAGATGGAGTTGAAATCTAGCAGTGTGGCACCGGGGTCGCTACTACAGCCATCACACCAATCTTTTTTTGTCAAGACCTTGACAGCCCCGTTAGGGTTCCATAAACAGCAATAATTAAAACACCACAACTACTACTAAACATGCTCCACCTGTGCTTTTAGAAGGAAAAGCAACACTGATAATAAGGAGGAAGAGAAACATCCTTTATTATTGCTGGAGTTGGCAGGAAATATTAGTGCAGTTTTCACAATTTTTCCTAAGTTAGATAAACACTTAAAGGCAAAGAAAAACAGGACTTTAAATGTAGTGTGTGTGTGTGTGTGTGTGTGTGTGTGTGTGTGTGTATGTATTTCTTTGCTAAATTGTACTTCTTACAAGGGAACTTCGACTAGAAACTACTTATTTCATTTATCCCTTGAAAGCACAATGAAAATAATCACATAAAGGAAAAAGTTATTACTATTTCCAAATTGTTTCTGCTCATAGCAGTCTATCTCCAGGCAACAGTTTTGTCACTGTTATGATTAATTATTAATAGGTTTTTTATTTTAGAATATTTTAGATTTAAAGGAATGTATAAATATACTATATAGAATTCCCCTATATTTCTCATCCAGGTCTCCCTAACGTTAGTATCTTACATGGCTATGGTTTCTCATGACCTAAGAAACGAACATTGCTACATTATATTAACTAAATTCCAGACTTTATTCAGGTTTCACTAATTTTTCATGACTGTCCGTATTTTGTTCCACAGTCCTACTGAGGACATTTAGTTATCCTGTCTTCTTAGCCTCCTCTTGTCTGTGGCAGTTTCTTAGGCCTTCCCTGTGTTCATGATCTGGATAATTTGGAAGAATACTAACCAGGCATTCTCATAGACTGCTTCTCAGTGTGAGCTTGCCTGAAGTTTTCTCATGGTTACAGGAGGGTTAAGGATTTTTGGAAAGAGTACATCAGAGGAGAAGCACCCTGCTCATCATATCATAGTGGTGGGGTAAAGTATATCCACAAGACACCAGAGATAGTATTCTCCGCCACGGCTAAACTTGTATGAAAATCTCTTTTGAGTGGAGGAATATGGAACAGACTTGGTATTCACAGCACTGTGCAACCAAAGAATCTTTCTCCTTTTGGGTTGGAGGAAGTGGAGGGTGGAAGGAAACAAAAGAAAAGGTGAAACTGGTATTTTCATTTCCTACCAATAACATACAAATACCTGGTGCTGCCATCTGCTGTTAGAAATTACAACCCGGGAGGCCAGGAAAGGAATAATAATTTGAAATGTTAAAAAAAAAAATTCTAATTATTATGAGTTATTTACAGATACTTTGTCAGATAATTCTGTCCTTCACTCCACCAATCAGCTGCAGGAAACTAAACCCTTTGAATAAGGACCTTACCTCAAAGTAAAATGAATGTAAAAAATGCCTAGGAAACCCTACACCTAGAAAACCTGCACTCAAAGTTATAGAAAGAGAATTTTAGACAACAACAAAATAACAATAAGAGAAAAAAAGTTCAGAGAACTTCTAAAAGAAATAAATCAAGAGAAGTGGTGAATTAATCATCATAATTGTAATATTAAAAAAACACAGAGAAGGGGTAGAGAAAAAAAGAAAACTAAATGAAATTAGAAAAAAAAATCAATTACTCCAACGGAATCAGTTGTAAGAAATATTTTCAGAAAGGCTGCATTGTAACAGAATATAATTGGTCTGAACACATGCTATGGAACAGTGATCTGTTTATACAATACAAAAAGCCATCAAACTTGCTTAGTATATTCTCAATTTACCCAAAAAGAAGGTATTCAACAAATGATCTGCAAGATACCAATATTTTATGTCTCTTCCTTTCTCCTCCTTTCTTGGCCCATCCCTCCACTGCTCATGTAATTCCAATGAGTCCTTTAGAATCTACCAAGTTATATCTTTGAATCTTCTCTTTATCTAAAATTCTCCCTCCCATTTTCTTATCTCAAATTAAATATAGATTTCACCTAAAAGTAGCCATAATTCTGTAAAAAAAAAACTTTAGAACAAAATACTTTCATTTCCCTTATTCTCTTAGTTGATCTTTATAATAATAGAAACACTGCAGTGTATTAGCATCTAACAAATGAAGCAAGGGTATGATTGAAGGCCTTATCAGTTCTGATAAGCACTTTACAAATTCACCTCAAAGGAAGATCTGAATTCACCTGGAGATTCAGCATATTGACTTACCTAAAAGTCCCCAATGACTTGCAGTTCAACAAACCCAATATATACTTTATGGTTCTCTTATATAACCTCTCTAGACAGCTAACATTTTCAAAGTGCTAACTTCTTCCTTAAACACCTTTTAGTACCACTCTTTATTAATACTAGTCCATTTTTTTCTAGTTACTCCTTTTCCTTCTCATTAAGGCCATATCTTTCTCTATGTAATAAGTGCTAGGGTCAGTTCTTGGCTTTTATCTCTCTTCATGCTACATATATGCTCTTCTTCAGCAATCTCTCCCAAGTTCTAAGCTTCAGAAGCTAATTATATTTTGTTAAGTACCATAAGTACAAATCTAATGTTGAGTTTTATTTTCAATTCTATACTTTTAATTAAATCACGCTGATCTTTTAAAGTTAATATGGCCAAAATTAAAGTCACAATCTTTTTAGTTTCTTAAAATCTGCTTTCCCCCATGTATGTCTTACCCCATCAACCTATACGACCAATCCAGGAATCAGTCATCCAGGTTGTTAGTGCCCACAACAAATCCATATATCTAGTCTACCTCTAGATAGCTATCCAGTCTGTCACCTCATTTCTATCCTCACTGCCTCTGATTTAATCTTTAGCATTTCTCTCATCTAGGCTGACTTACTAAACAGTGTTTTTGAATACTAGTTTCACACTTTCCTAATGGAGGAGCTGGTGTGCTCCACACAGGCTACTTCCCAATAAGGAAAAGAACAGAGAAAGTGCTAGGCACCCTCCCTTACTCCTTGGAACTGGTACTAACCTCTTGACTGCACATTGACAAAAACAGATAGTTGAGTAAGATATCTGGAATCCAAGACAGCAGGGATACTAGCAATGCCACAAATACGAGCAAGTGCACCCCTTCCCCCCAAGCACATTCACAACAGAAATTGAACCCTTCCAGGTCCCATTCATGCCTGCTGACTCAGCAACTGCAAAAGCAGGTTTCAGTTACCAATGGAAGCCAGCAAAGGTCAAAAAAACAAACAAAAAAATTAAACCACCATCCACAGCATCAGTCAGGAAAAATAAAAGTAGCTCAACTCTAAGTTACTGTTCTAAATACATGTATTTTTAAATAGAGAAATTTAAAGTAGTAAAATAAGCAAATAAAAATGTAACACATGGCAAGTTGAGATCGCAACAGAACATATCACAAGGAAGAGAACAACCTTCCAGAATCTAACCACAAACACATGGAAGGTTATATTTTCCTCTTAAATAGAGAGTTCCAATTGCAATAATAAAGAAACCCAAAGAGACAAAAAGAAACTCTGACAGGCAAGTCAAGTAATACAAGAATACTCAGAAAAGCCAGTAAAACAGCGAAAATAAAATTTAGGGGGAAAATGAGCTCAGAAATAAAATTAACAACCACAGATAGAAGTAGGGGCTTTAAATAGAAAATAACATAGATTCAGGGTGTAAAAGAGCTCAATAAACTCCAAAGTGATCAAAAACGCTAAAGAAATCTATGGAAAAAGAATACACCAAACGGAGGTCTGAAAATAGTAACCTTAATGAGAGTAACACACAAATGAAACTAGGTAGAAGAAGTGAGAGAAATAATATTGAAAAAATAAAAGCATTTGGAGAACTATTCAACTCCATTAGGGAAGGTAACACAAGAAAAATGGGTATCCTAGAAGGTGAAGAGAAGGTGTGGTGAGAAAATAATAAAGAAATAATAAAGCAAAACTTCCAAGCCTGGGAAGTAAATATACAAGTCCATGAAGCTAAAAGAATACCTGGTTATCAAAATGCAGTAAGACCTACACCAAGGCACATAGCGAAACTACCAAGAGTTCAAGACAAAGAAAGAAAATTGAAGGCAGCTAAGGAAAAAAAAATACAGGGGACGTATAAAGGTACTCCTATTAGATTTTCATCAGACTTCTCACTAGAAATTGTGCAGGTAAGGAGAATGTAATGTCATATTTATTCTCAAATACATGCAGCCAATATAACTACATTCTGCAAGACCCTCTTTCAGATAGAGGGAAAAATAAAGGCCTTCTCAGAGAAACAAAAACTGAAGGAGTTTGCAAACAACAGACCTCCTCTATAAGCAATGTTGAAAGGAGTTCTCATAACTATATTGAAATTAAGTTCAAATACTGAACAAGGAAGGAAATAGACAATGACAACTAAACACAAAGACAGTAAAAAGCTCTCATACACAAATAATCATTCTTAATGTAAATAGAATGAACTTACCAATCAAAATGCAGAGTGGCTTTGATCTAACCAGCGATGGATCAAAAAATAAAACTCAACTTTATGCTCTCTTAAAGAGACTCATTTGAGTTTCAAAGATAAACATAGGATCCAAAAAAACATTGGGAAACAATCTCATAAGTAAATGGTATCCTGAAAAAAGGCAGGGACAGCTATACTTATACTTGATAAAACAGAATTCCAGCCTAAAAATGTAACAAGACATAGGGACATACATTATAATGATTAAGGGATCAACACAGCAATACAAAGAGTAAGGGAATTCAAAACCTCACTTACATCAATGGTCAGATCAACTAGACAGAAAATCAATAAGGAAACAATAGACTTAAATGAGAAATTTGACCACATAGACTTTATACAGTTACAGGACACTATAATTTTTTTTTTTAAAGATTTATTTTTTATTTATACATACAAGTTGGGGTACAGGCCAGAGGCGTGGGGCGGCGAGAGGGTTCACCAGAGACAGAGCGGGGAGCAGAACAGGCAGATCAGAAATACACTGCTGAGGGGAGCAGCGGGCAAGGCAGGAGAGCTCTGCCGCGCCATGTGGGATTCTCCCCGGCCGGGCGTCGAACTTGCGTTGCCGCTGCCAACAGCTCCACAGCGCAGTGCTTAACTGCTGCGCCACCGGGGAGGCCCAGGACACTGTGATTTTTATCCCTCAAAACCTGAGTATACACTGTTCTCAAATAGATGTGGAACTGCTCAATGATAGACCACATGTTGGGTCACAAAATAAGTGTCAAGAAATTCATGAAGACTGAAATCACATCACAATGTAGGTGTTCTCTATCACCAGGGTATCTTACTAGAAATCAACCACAAAAAGAAAGTTGGAGAAACCTCAAAATATGTAGAAACTAAACAACATGTTACTGAATGACAATAAGGTAAATAAGGAAATCAGAGGAGAAATTAAAAAATACTGGGAAACAATCTGAAATGAAGACATGAGCTACCAGAACCCATGGCGATGCAGCAAAAGCAGTACTAACAGGGAAATATATAGCACTGCAGACCCATATCAAGAAACAAGAAAGATCTCAAATATAAATAATAATCTAACATTACACCATAAGGACTTAGGATAAGAACAAGCAAAATTAAATGCCACCAGATGGGAGATAATAATAAAAACTACAGGTAAAATAAAGGAAATAGATAGTACAAAAGATCAATAAAAAACAAAAGCTGTTTATTAAAAAAAATAAAACAGAAAAGCATCTAGCGAGGCTAAGAAAAAAAGGGCAAAAACTCTAATAAACAGAAAAAGAAACCAAAAAAGCAAACCATCCTACATTGTTGATGGGAATGTGGGATGATTCAGAAGTGTTAAAAACAGATCTATACAAAGAATACAAAAACACTGATTTGAAGAGAAATATACACTTCTATGTTCAATGGAGCACTATTTACAATAGCCAAGTCCTGAAAACAACCTAAGTGCAGAATAAAAGAACAGATTAAGCTGTGGTATATATACATAATGGAATGATACTCAGCCATTAAAAAAAAATCTTGCCCATTGTGACAATGATGGAACTGGAAGGTATTATGCTAAGCAAAATAAGTCAGAAAGAGAACAACAAATACTGGATCATGTTACTTATAGTGGGATAAAAAGAAACAAAACAAAGGAAAAGACAAATCAAAATAAAAATAAAATAAATCTGTCTGCACATGGAGGATAAAAGAGAAGGATGGGGGTCGGTGCAGTGAACCAAGGTAGAGGATTAGGATTAGGATTATTGAGGCTTTGGTGGTAGGCATGGTGTGGTAACATACATCTGAAGAGTTATGAACCGATACCCTTAAATCATATACAGTAAACCAATGTTACCTCTATAAAAAAAAGTAATGCAATTAAAATAAAAATAAAAGATTAAGTACAAGTAGCTGAATCTTGAGTCTTGTTTATTAATTCTAGTATAACTGCATCCTGGGTTACATTAAAAAGAATAAACACTGATTGCTATAAAATTAAAGATCGTAATTTATTTTATTAGTAAACAAATACAATAGAAATATAGACTCAAAAACTAAATAGGTAGACCTATAAAAGGTACCATTTACCATAATGTAGTAATTCTTCTTAGAAATATTTACTGTCTTTTATGTACTAAATACTGTGTAAGGCACTGATGTCACAAAGAAGTCACACTTTCATAATAAGAAATGTATTGCTTTTTATGACAAATGTATGCAGGAGGTACTATGCTGGCAAATATCTGCCAATACTGTTCTCCGAATAATGCCATGCTCATTAATGTTTTTTCACATGCCTTTTCTTTATTCTGGTATTCCCTCCTTTGTCTATTTTACTTAGCAAATGCTTTCGTGCTTTAAGATTCAGGTCAAGAATCAATTCCTCTGGCAAGTTCCCCTTGATCTCTCCTCTGCTCTCTGAATCTTACTCTGCAAATGTCACTATCATAGGCTTATCACACTGCATTACAAATATCTTGTTTGTTTCCTCTATATAATATATAGATCCCTACTATTGAAGGTGACACTCAAAATCTGTTTGTAAAATGTCTACTTACTAAGTAAGAGAGATTAACAATTAACATTATTCATACTTTCACTTCTGTTAATAACATATATACAACTCTGACTTTTTAATCTGCCATCTAAACAAATTCCCATTTACTTCTTTGGTAAAAGGACATATCCTGAAACACCTAAATGCAAGTCAAGCTGAACATAGCTAAAAGTTATTTTTCTTATCCAAAACTACCTGAAACTTGTCCTGAGTACCTGCCTCTTCAGGGGACCAATACCTACGAGGAAAAAGAAGGTTTTCAGCATTTTTAAACTAAGTACAATAACATTAAATATACATGGCTAATTCATAACACTACAATTACCTATCACTATTTTAATCTTGGCTACATCTCCTCTTAAATCAAAGTAGACAAACTAAGAATCATGCAATGGCCATTTTCAGAAGACTCTAAAACCAAAAAGACATTAATCTTTCAAAGATTTGCAGAGAGCAGAATCAAAAACTTCTAATACGTTACTTATTTTTATTGCATTACCCACAATTCCTACTTAAATATGACATAAATGACAACAAAACATAAGGGTAACAAAAGTGGCCCACTCAAAAATGTGTTTTTGCAATGAACTTTAAAGTTCTATAAATACTTAAAAGACTCAAAAATCAAATTAAAATGATAATTTGGATATCTACTTGCAAATTCAAGTCTTGCTTCTAAACTTACTGGAAAAGTATAAACACATTCAAGTATGAGTGTAAATTTTTTGCAAATGCCCTATAATAGGTTGAGGAAATTCTCTTCTGTTTTTAGTTGGCAAACATTTATAAGGAATGTTGGTTTTTGTCACAGGATTGTTTTCATTTTCATCAACTAAGAAAACTATACAGTTTTTGTTTTTGGTTAATATGATAAATTACACTGATTTTTTAATGTTAAAACAATATTTTTTTTCAGAAAAATTTTGTTTATGATATATTATAGATTTTCATATTGTTGGATTTTATTGCAAATATTCTTGTTGATAATTATTGCATAGATGATAGAATATTTGATTGCAAATGATTTTTCACATAGTGTCTTTGTCAGGTTTTGATATGAAGATGTGGGTAATATCCTTCCCTCTTCAATTTTTAGAAACAGCCTGTGCAGGGTTGAGGCCTGATTTGTTCAAGTCTTATACATTCCCAGAAGGGATTCTATAACTAAACCTATGGCTGGCTCTTGGGAACTGATCTCTTAGAATGTCTTGACAAAAGATGCTTTGCATGCTTGGAGTCTTGAACTGTACTGTACCGGTTTGTCTATTTATCTAGACAGTTTATGCAAACAATGTGATATAAAACCTGCTTTCTGTAATTATGGTTGGTCATGCAGGTACTGTGTGACTGACCTCCAGCAAAAACCCTAGATTATTAAGCTCAAGCAAGTTTCCCTGGCAGACAACACTTGTAAGTAACTGTTGCTGGCAAAATTTAGTGCATCTTGTGGGAATCAAATAGGTAAGGACTCTGAAGTTTTCACTTTTTTTTTTAACTGCCTAATAGATCCTTTTTTTTTGCTGATTTTACTTTGATTCTATGAGGGTACTGAATTATGCATACTGTAAGTCATTTCAGCAAATTAATAATCCTGAATGTGGGATCACACTGCGATGTTGGTGACTGCCTCAGACACTGATATTATTTTTTCCTAAATGTTTGGCATCATTCACTAGTAAAGACATCTGGACTTGGAATCTTCTTTGTGGGAAGTGTTTCCTCTATTAATTAATAGAAGTTATTTTTAAGAGCAATTTTAGGTTTACTGAAAAAGTGAGTAGAAAGTATAGAGTTTCTGTATAGAAGTCCCTCCCCTACAAGTTTCCCCTATTATTAATACCTTTCCTTAGTGTGGTACGTTTGTTATAACTGATGAACAAATCTTGATAAATTATAACTAACGTACTAGTTTGCATCAGGGTTCACTCTCTGGGTTGTACTTTCTATACCTTTTGAAAAATGTATATTGTCACGTATTCATGATTATAGGATCATACAGAATGGCTTCACTGGCCCCCAAATACCCTATACTCCATCTATTCATTCTATTCTCCTTCTCCTCTTCCTCCCACTACCCTGAGTCCCTAGTAACAGCTAATCTTTTTGCTGTCTTTGTAGTTTTGTCTTTTCTAGATGCCATATACTTGGCATCATACCTTATGGGCCTTTTCATACTGGCTTCCTTAGTAAAATGGGTTACAGACTTGGACATCAGAACTGAAACCATAAAATACATAGAAAAAAAACTCCACAACATGTTTCAGTGATATCTTTGGTGACTTAATACAATGGCAAAAAAAAAACAAAATGAAAAATAAACAAATAGGATTATATCAAACAAAAGCTTTTGCATAGCTAAAACAAACTATCATTAAAACAGACACCTTAGAGGATGTGAAAAAATTATTTCCTCATCATACATTAATAAGGGGTTAACATCTAAAATCTACAAAGAAATTATACAACTCAACAATAAAAAAAAATAGCCCAATTAAAAAAATAATATGCAGAAGACTGAAACAGACACTTGGCAAAGAATGGCCAACAGGCACAGGAGAAAAGTCTCCATCACTTATCAGAGAAATGCAAATCAAAACCACAGCAAGATACCATCTCACAAGGATATAGGAATATAGGGGAGCCAAATAAGAATGTGACATTCAGCAGGGGAGGAAGGGAGGGGAAGGGCTCAAGATGGGGGAAGAGGGGAGCACGGGGGACTATGGTGATGGCTCCATGGGTGAACTGGTGATAGGTAATCTCTGGGGAACACACAATAATGTAAAAGATATAACAAAAGTAAATAACTAAAACATATATTAAAAAAAACAGATACCATCTCACATCTGTGAGGATAGCCCACACGAGAAAGACAAGAAAAAAACAATTAAGGGTACAGAGAAAAGGAAGCCCTTCTATACTGTGAATGGCAACGTACTGATCCAGTCCCTGTGAAAAATAATATATCAAAACAATTTCTCAAAACACTAAAAACATACCTACCATTTGATCCTACAATACCACTCCCAGGTATCTACCAGAAAAAAAAATGCAGACACTAATTCATGGCAATGAATGCAATTCTATGTTCACTGAAGCACTACTTATAATAAAAAGTTATGGAAACAACCTAAGTGTCCAATAACAAATGAGTGAATTAAGATGATGTTGTATATATAAAGAGTGTGGAATACTACTCAGCTATAAAAAGATAAACTCTTGCCATTTGTGACAACATGGATAGAAATGGAGGGGATTATGAAATAAGTCAGAAGGAGAAAGACAAATACTAGATGATTTCACTCAAGTGGAATATAAAAAAACAAAGCAAAGGAACAGATAAAATCAAACCAACACTAACTCTTGAAATCTGGCTAATCTTGAACTGAAGCTACCATAGAGGAAGAATAGGGTCGAAGAAGCAAAGGGAGGAGGGGACCCACTGGAGTAAGGTGCCAGATTATGGGTGCTTTGGTGGTGGATGTGGTGTGATAATAAACAGTTAAAGAGATGTGACTCTATACCTGTAAGTTATATACAGTGTTTTAAACCAGCACTGTCAATATAAAATATTTAAAAAAATGATCTTAGTTTGTATCTTAAGATGGTCAAAAATAATGAGCAAATTAAGCCCAAATCAAGTAAAAGGAAGGATTAAATATAAAAGCAGAAATCAAGAAAGTAGAAAACATGAAGAAGAAATTAAGGCTGCCAAATTTTGCCTTTTTGAGTGTTAATAAAATTGTATATTACTTTTGCAAGACTAATAGAAAAGAGAAAAAACACTAAATACCAATGTGAGGAATAAAAGAGAAGGTACTAAAGTCAAAAGGAAAACTGTGGCAATTCTACTTCTGTAGTAGTGATATAGCCTGTTTTGGAGTAACACTTTCAGATAACAATTTACCATTCTAGACACAAAAAATAAATACAAAAAACAACTATCTCAAGGTACTGGAGATTAGCCAGAGGCAGGAAAAATGGGAAGGGTGTTGCAAGTTGGAAGAGGGGAACATGAATGACTTTTTATTCTTACGGCTTTTTTTTTTAATATATATTTTTATTCTTACGGCTTTTTAACAGAGTAAAAGCCTCAGTGGGTGGTGCTAAGCAGAATGGCAAAATTTTGGATAGAAACAGTCTTACCTACTGTTAATCAAAGAACAGAATTAAGGTAACAATGGTAGATAGAAACTAAGGAGGAATATTGCAGGAAGGAGGAAGAGCAAAAATGCATGTATTAAATTCTGCTTAAATTTCTATTTGCAAACTACATGATTACTTAAGCAGAAATCTCCAAGGAATTAACAAAAAGAAACCAATAACACTATTAAGTGAACTGAGGACTATCTCGGTATACAAAATCAATAGACAAATATAACTTATGTTGCTATATGCTAATAGCAAAATAGAGAAGTAAAGTTTTAAAAACTTTCTTACGCAATAGTTCCAAAAAGCACTTAGGAAAACTTTTAAGAAAAGGCATACAAAACCTGTACACTGAAAAGTATGTCAACAAATGGTACTGAAACAAATGGATAGCAATATGGGAAGAAAAGGGGATAAGGTGCCTCAACCCCTACCTTACAACATACAGAATTTTAAACCAAGGTAGATTATTTTTAAAAGATGTAAATATAAAAGCAAAAGTGTTAAAAGTTTTGGGGGAAAATACATATTACTATGACTAATAGGAAAGTAAAGATATTTTTACACTGATCCTAGATTGTACCAGTAGCAAGTATGGCTCATCTACTTATCTGGTAAGACCCACAAAACAGAGTAGAAATGTGATGCCTGAGGTTGCTTGATGTAATTGATATAAACCATATCCACAGATTATATCTTTTGTATTGGGAGTATTTCACATATAAAGAGCTCCCTACTTAAAGTTGTTTACATTTTTCTCTTTTGTTCTTTGCTAAAATGAAAGAAACTGAACCATCCCATACACATTTGAAGACTTATCTAAACTAATAACTCAACTACAATGAGGAAAAATTTGATTGGTTAACTCGATGTATCCAGCAAAATTCCATGTTCTTAAACTTTGGATCATGTAAATATCACGGATTAGTCCTACATTTGCAATAGAGCTGTTGTGTATAATAATGGTTTGGTCCTTTCTATTGATGACTAGTATTCCATCAAATGGAGCTATAACCATTTGTATATCCCTTCACTCGTTGGAAGATATTTGGGCTGTTTTCTCATGCTTCACAATTTTGCACCGTACCACTATATTTATTTACATAAAAGTTTAAGTTTTCGGGCCTCCCTGGTGGCGCAGCGGTTGGGTGCTGCGCTGTGGAGCTGTTGGCAAGGCTAGTTTGATGCCCGGCTGGGGAAGAATTCCCACATGGTGCAGCAGGCCTCTCCTGCCTCACCTGCTGCTCCCCTCAGCAGTGTGTTTCCATCAATCTGCCAGTTCTGCTCCCCACTCTGTCTCTGGTGAACCCTCTCGCCGCCCCACGCCTCTGGCCTGTGCCCCAGCTTGTATGCATAAATAAAAATAAATCTTTAAAAAAATAAATAAATCCTTCTTAAAAGAAAGTTTAAGTTTTCATTTCTCTAAAATGAATGTCTAGCAGTGGCATTGCTGACTCATACATTAAATTTATGGATATAAGCAACTGTGAAAAGTAACCAGCAATGTATGAGAATTCCAGTTCCTCTGTATCACTCATTTCAAGTAACTGGTTACTTTCAATACATGTATTTTTAACTTGACCATTCTAGTAGGTATAAAATAGTATCTTATTATGGTTTGTTGTCTTTAAAGTGTATGACAGGATTCAAAGACGTTTCCCTATATGTAGCACCTTGGCATACTAAATATTTCAAGCCAAAGGAATGTACAAGTAGGACTCTAACCTTTCCCTGAAGCAGATCACAAAACCCCCGAGAGAAGCCCCTTTCCCTGTATGTGGATGGAAGAACATTCTTATAAAAAACTTTAGAAAAACTCTGGAACTCAAACACATAATAACAACAAATAAACTAGAGAGTTTAGAATTACAGAATTAATGTGTTCTATGGGTCAAGAAAAAAGATGTTAAACTTTGGACTTTGGCAGTTAAATATGTATGTGAAAACTTACTATCCAGTTAAAAAAGTACACACTTAAACTTTTCTCAGTCAAAAATACTTAAAAGTGTGCACAGTGTAGTATAAATATTTACAGCTACTTACTAACGAATGTAAAAATAAGAGCAAGAACATCTGCCAATAGTGGAGTTAAGGAAGATTAATTTCCTTAGGTAGCAATGAACTTAGACTAATAGAATATAAAAATTGTAGTAGCATAAAAAATAACAAAAATGATTGAACTAAAAAAACTTGTTTTAGCATAAGATGGCTTTATAATATGGAGCCAATTAATGCAAAGACACATTTCCAGGCTGAGCATAAGTAAAAATAAACCAATAAAATATCTGGCACTATGTAAAATGACTTTTGTGCTCTTTTCTTATGTGCACTAAACAACTATTTATATATAATGGGTAGATTCTAATCCTTGACTGTCAATCTGGCAAAGATTACCACTTAAAAATTAATCTTTGCATGTAATACTAGAAATTAGAGGAATCTATATAAGGCAAATTGAGGCATGAAAAAACATATATATGCAATTAGACAATCCTATTTTAATACATAAAATAAGTAACATTTTGATTTTCATTTCAATTCAGCTGCTTTTTCATATATGTGTCTCCGGTAAAGCATAACGAACCTGAGCTTCAGAAACAGCAAGTGCTGGATACATCCCAGCTAGACTATTTACTAATTGATTGACACTGGCAACTTACATAAGCTCTGTTACTTTTAGTTTTCTGAGCTATAAATGTGAATATAACAAGGAGTCACTATTCCTTTTCACTTAGACCTTACTTATTCTATTCTTCTATTTCTCAAAGTAGTCACAACACAAAAATAATTAAATCGATGTTATCAGTCTACAGGGGTGGGAGGAAACTAAGAGGGACCACACAATGTTTAAAATTATAAAAATGATAAATTGTTTCTCAACTCAATATATTCAACAAAGAAACTACTCTTTCAGTTTGTAGCATTTATGTATTATTTTGTGAAATAATAATACAATCTTATTCCACTAATAAATTTTTACAACTCCACCCAAAATCAATGCTGTGAACATTAACTACTGATTTATTACTTCAAATAAGATTAAAGGCTGAAAATGTATTATATACTGAAAAGTAGTAAATGCTAACATGTATTTCACTGTTGTTAAAACAGTGAAAATAATTTCAAATTTCCCAGATAATTTATCAGATAGTGATAAAGAATAAAAATACAAAAGAAAAAAATACCTGCCAGATGTTTACAAAATAAGACTGATTTGAAAAGCCTAGTGGGAAGCTTTAGAATATTTAGCTGTATTTTTGTACTATTTCATAAAGTTTTGAAGATTAGATAAATTAAAACTGATTTCAAACAAGATATAAAAATGTGAGTCTATAAGTGAGGATTTATTCAATTGAGTGCAAATAAAGAATAAATTTCTTTATTCAATTTATAAAGAAAAAGAAAATTAATTGAAACCTATTTAATTACATTTTAAACTCAACAGCCTAAAATCTACTCAAACAAATAAATTACCTGTACCTTAAGTAACTTATAAAAATATTTAAACTCAAATAATATAAACATATGCATAAATGCCAAGGAAAATAAGAAATATGCCCATTACAGATAGGCAGAGAAGAATTTCATTTCCATTGTATTAAAAAATAAATGTAATTTCACAGAAGCCCATGATAATATCTCTAAAATGCATTTATTGCCCTATTGAACAACAGTTACCAAACATGATTTCATTGTATATATATATGACAAGTGTTAATGAATACATATTAATAGAAATGTACCTGAAACTTTAAATGAAAAACAAGAACAATACAAGGTAGAAATAATGACCCGCCACAGTACAAAGGAGCCCATGACCTAATCCCCCAAACCTATGATTATACCGCATTAAATAATAAAGGGGACTTTGTCCAAAGACATGACTGGAATGCCATCTTGGTAGTGTCTTGGGAGGATCAAAAAATGAGAATATTGATCATACAAAGGGATCTTTGAAGAGATGAGATATGTGACTCATGGACTCCTTCAGTTATGGAACCCAGATATGAGACGGTATCATTCAGGAAAGATTTATGGAGGAGACTCTTATGTAACAGAATGAATTCCTAAGACATATACAGGAAAACCACAAAGTTCTTGAGAATCTTATATGAACGGAAACACTGCCAACTTGGACTGAAAGTAACAGAGAGAGAAAAAATTAAAAGAAGGTTTCTTAATTCTCAAAATTCCATATGTTAGAAACAGACAGATGAAGTTGCAAACCTTACTGTCCTTGGTGAAAAAGGAAGGATGATCCCAAGGGCAGAGCAATGAGTTCACAAGGATAGAGCCTAAAGGAGCTGGCTAGGCTGGATTTCAAAATGGCCTGGAATTGGTAATTCCATTTCTTCTTTCATTTCTTCCCTTTTAAATGAGAGTGCCTATTCTTTTATCTTATGCCTGACTCGACACTGTCTTTGGCAACAGGTAACTTGCTTCTTGAGTTTCATAGGTTCACAGATGGACAGGGATTGTGTCTTAGGATAAATTTTTCCCAGATTTTCCCAAATTTTTTCCCATGCCTAATTTAGATGATTTACATGATGAGATTTGAAA
This sequence comes from Scalopus aquaticus, assembly GCA_004024925.1. Taxonomy (NCBI): domain Eukaryota; kingdom Metazoa; phylum Chordata; class Mammalia; order Eulipotyphla; family Talpidae; genus Scalopus; species Scalopus aquaticus. The sequence goes on from PVIJ01012391.1 coordinate 20,096, forward strand.
TTCTGAACTGATGGCACTTAGGAAGGATTTTGTACTCTGACTTGAAGCTACAATGGGTTTAAGACTTTGAAAGCATTGGGAAAGGGTGAATGTATTTTGAATGTGGGACAGACAAGAATCTCTGTGGCCAAAGAGTAGACTCTGGTAAGCAGAATAATAGTAGACACAAACATTTCCAGGTATGAATCCCCAAAAAACTATTAATATTATATAATCTGGAAAAAGTGACTTAGTAGATATGATTAAGTTAAGGATTTTGAGATGGGGAGATTATTGTGGAATATCTGGCTGTGTCCTATATAATCACAGTGGTTCTTATAAAATGGAGGGGAAAAATCAGAACCAGAGAACAAGATATAATGATAGAAAATGAGGTTGGGATGATACATAGTCAAAAGCCAAGGAATACTGGCAAACTCTAGAAGATGGAAAAGGGGGGAGGAGGAGATTCTCCTCCAGAGGCTCCTGCAGGATCTCAGCCATGCTAAGATCTTGATTTTAGTCCACTGAGACTGGTTGTGAACTCTTACCTTTAGGATTATAAATAATAAATTTGTGTTATATTTCATCATTAAGTTCATGACAATCTGTTATAGCAGCAATAGAAAATAAACATGAATACTTAGAATTCATATAAACAGAAAAATTTAAAAGGTTAACAAAGATATGAAAGGGGAGAAAAGTATTTCAAGGTCTAGCCATAATCTACTATATTAAATTCTAAAATTTATAAAGGAAAAAAATTTCTTCTCAATGTTTTTCAAAAATTGATTATAGTTTCATATTCCTGAGAAAATAGTTAAGAGTTGTTATTACTATTTTGTTATTATAGCATCAAGGAGCTCTTTATGAGTGCTTATTATGCACCAAGCACTGTGCTATACCTTTACATGTGTTTTTTATCGTTTATAACCTCCTTAATAGCCATCTGAGGTAGAATCTGTTGCATATTCACACACTACAAAGAGGGAGATGAGGTTTAAAAATTAAGTCAAATTTATGCAGCTAAGTAGGACTGTCTATCCTTACATTGAACCCAAATATGTCTTGTATTTTCTTCAACCACTATACTGCCTAACTTATTACAAATTCATTCTTTGTGTCTGAATTTTTTTAAATTTTTATTTCATTTTATTTTTTTTTAAGTTGTATTTTTTTTTTATCGAGGCAATGTTGGTATATAATAGTATATGATTCAGAGGTAGAGGTTCATACCTCTTCGGATGTATGAGATCTACACTACTGATCTGTATTTCTTTCCTAGATACTATAGAGAACAAGTGACATACTACACAAGAAAATAAAGCAATTTTAAAAAGCTTATAAAGCACTCTATGTGTAATGTTTTTCTACAAGATCTGATTAATACAACATTTACCTTAAAAAAATAAAAAGGGATTCTGGTTGACAAGAGACTAAGATCTTTTTTTTTTGTCTTAAACATTTATTAACAGCTTTAACATACTGATAAAAGGCCAAGTCTTCTCTGCTGTCTTAAGCTAAGCATTTTCAAAGAGGAATGTAATACCTACTTTCTGACTTAAAAGGATTCATGCCCACAATTCCAATTCTTAGAGTATTGCCATAGAAGAGGTAGTATAACAGGATAGAAATGCCAAGATCTTAGGACTTACACACTTGAATCTAGTAACTTTTATAATTTAAACTCAAGCATTAGTTTAATGTCATATAAAGTATCTTAATAGATATTAAGGAAAGCACTTGATATGTGAACTCTCAAAACCATGGCCAATTTTCCCTTAGAATTTCTGCCAAACAGTAGGAATATATAAGGCAAAAGGGTAAAAAGTAAACCTATGGTTTGTAAGTAACAATGGGGAATGGTAACGATTGGATGGATCCACAGAAGGCTCTTCTGAGGGCCTGATAAAAATCTGATACATCCGCACTAGGGGTGGACTGGTTCCAAAGACTTTATCCTCCTGAGTGTTATTTCTCATAATAATGACAGAAATTCAAGAGTGCAAATAGAATCACTTAAGTCAAAGTCAACGGGAAGGTAAATATATGTAACTATTATGTCACGAGGAAAGTAGATATAGGAAGGGGTAAAGAACTAGGTCAAATCTACCACACAGACAGAATCTAGTTTAATTATGACATTACTAAGTAAGCTTAGATAGAAATTAAAACCTAGTCCAATCTGACTTTGGAAACAGAAATTCTTCGTGAACTTTCACTAACAATAAAGCTCATGTCACAATGCTGTATATTATGAAAAGGAGGGAGCTACTCAATTTACATATATTATTACAAGTAACCGGCAATGTTTATTTTTACATATAAATAATACTTGAAACACATACTGGATTTATACAGCTGCAAATTCTCTTCAATCACAAATAAATATATTCACACCTGATACTCCCAAATTAGTTTGCAATAATATGTTCAGAATTAGCTATAAAATGTCTTCGTGTTCTGAACAGTCAGACTATTTGTAAGTTAATAAAATAAAAGAAAATAAATTACTTTAGTGCCTTAACAACTGTCTCCCTCAAGTAAACTATCTAGCTTTCAAACTTAAATGGTTTACTGCAAAAGTCCTTCCATATGGAAGAAACAACTTTATCCCACATGTTCCTTTTAAAGTATATTACATAATGGAAGAAATAACTTTGTTGTTTTTAAATATAATTTAAGTTAAAATATAATTTAAGTTAGTGGTTCCATTAATCCTCGAGTTACTGCATTTCTCCAAGTTTTATGAGTATAAATTTGAAGACAGACAAGAAACAAATTCCTTGAAAGATACAAACTACCAAAGCATACTCAAGAACAGATAACCTAATGGATCTATACTGATTAAACTTGAATTTGTAGTTAAAAACATTCTCATAAGTAAGAGGGGTTGGTGGGGTGGGGGGGAAAGGGCAGAGAGAAACAGTGAGGAAAACAACACTCATGGCTCAGACGGTATAATTAATGAATTCTAACGTAAATTTAAAGAAAAAAGTTAAAACTCATTACTAGCCTGAGTCATTGAGTTGAGGAAAGATTATCTGGTATATATTTGCAAATATCTCCAGAGACTGTAGAAATCTAAGAGTAATTACTGTTCTAAATACCAATGGGAAAATAAAGAAAATATGTGCAGTGAAAAATCAAATACCCTACATTAAAGTTTTCTTGAACAGGTGAAACACAGTGGTTGCTAAGAGGCCCTGCAGCTTTGCAGAACAGGTGACACTCAGTCATCTCAGAGAGCTCAAGGTTTATTTCTTAGTACTTTCATCATCTCTCAAAGGGAGGTGGGTATTGTGTATCCAATAAAAGCAAAAATAAGTATAACCAAATAGGTAATATCTCCCTAACTGGTTGGCACTTTATGGGCAATACCTGACTTTTTCTGAATTTTAAAGTCTATATCACATCTACAAACATAATTTAGAATTATTCTATCATCTGAAGTCAGGACTTAGATCCTAGTCACACAGCACTTCAAACATACCTCCTCTGCTGCCTCGAAGGTAGTAAAGTTCTCTAGCAACAGATATATTCAAAGTGAAGTTCCTGGGTTTAATATCACAGCACTTTAAAACCACATAAGCAGATAAAATTTTCATTCCAAATTTAATTCTTGTTAGAAATGAAGAAATGTGTGCAGGCAGGAAAAAAATAAACAGTATCTTTTGGTGACAAAGGAACGTGTTTCTGTAACTTTGTGGCAAGCTGTACCCCACGAAAAACAGTTTTGTTGCTGAAGAATGTAATCACAGACAGTTTTATAAATAACTGAAAACATGTGAGGACAGATTTTCAGAACTTTAAAAACATGTTCATATACAGTGACTATCTGACAACAAGGAAGGCTACATTTTCCCTGGGTAGAAGAGCATGATAAATGTTTTCAATAGGATAGTTTAGAGATCCCATCATCGCAAGAGATAATGACCTGAGACTATTTTAAGAGATTATAAGGAAAATTCATGAAAAAGTTGGGGTAAAAATAAATAGCTATGAAACTCCACCTCTACCATAGTTTCTCACAACATTTACATGTCTTCTCTGGCAAGTTCCTCAAAGAACAGAAGTCCTAGCAAAAATTTCAGTTGCCTTCTGAACTGTTAGGCCAAATAACATTCTATCCAAATAATCCTTTTATGCTGTATTAGATTTATGCTCTATCAGTTCTAATATATTTTTAGCAAGTATTTTGGGGCAAGAATTCCTCTTAGAGCAGCCTCTTTGCCCAATCTTGTCAGAAAATCAACCTTGCATTTTGAACTTTGCAGAGTCAGCTCCGGCTCTGAAAGTCCACCAAGAGTCAACAGTAAAATGCTGCCCTGAGCTGTCTGAACACAGGAAAAGGAGGGGCCCAAAAGACCAAAAGCAGTGGCTTCTTGGTGGGCACCAAAAAGACCTACATCATCTCTCAAAAACAATTCTTTAGTTGGTTGTTTTTGTTTAAATTTTCCAGCCATCTGATTGGCAGCATTCACAAAAGCATCCACAAACGGTAGAGAAACAAAGCTCATAGTACACATAAACATCCAAAGGCAAAGAGTTATTCCATAAAACTTGTCCTTCCAGATTAGTTCTGCCCCTAAATTGACCTGCTCTGGGACACACATCCTGTACCCCTCTCTTACCAAGTGACTCATTTTTTTCACAATGACTATGTTCTAAATACATACAAAAACCTTAGATGCCAAGCGTATTAACGTAACAGCTTCTATCATGATGTATTACAATTTACGTTAAGAAAATTCAAGGGATAAAAATACAGAGAACAAGTTACTGAAAAGTTACTTGTATCTCAAGATCAACATTTCAGAAGCAGAATTCTAAATATTCATAAGTAACAAGATCTTTACTAAGACTCATCTAATTCATGACAACAAAACTAACCTTAGTCAGATAGATAGTAATTCATAATGAAGTATTTTGAAGAAAAAACCAGATTATAACATTTAACCCTGAAAGTTTTATTTCATAACCTTCTGTATATGAAGACAGACTCTGTAATTGAAGATTTTTTTTTTCTTATTTCCTTTGCTATTTGGGGGATGGAAAAGCATCCCTGATTTGTATATTAAAGCACAAGCATCTGTCCTACTGATGATATTCTAGGGAAGCACATTAGCATAAAATTTAACGATGTCAAATAAGTGGATGTGAAATAGGGACTGCGTAAAGACACTATTTCCAAGGCTGACAGAAACATCACTGTTTAGAAATGCAAATGAAACCATTATGTTCAATAATTATATGAAAATATGAACAGTTCAGCATGTTTTCCAGCCCTGATGGCGGTTAATGGGATGTACGCTTATGTAAATAACTACTATTAAAGCTAATGCTGAAAAAAACTAATAAATTCATACTAAAGCAACTGATTTAGTATGCTTTTAAACCCCAGCAGTGCTCACTTATTAGAAAAGAGTGCATTATTATGTTTAGAACTCATTACTGCTACAAGTCACTGCAACTCCATCAATTACCATGCATTAATGAAAATGGGACACATACAAAAAAAATTATTGCCTCTCAGCAGTTTTCTTTAAAGACAAAATCTAGGGGTATTACCATCATGGGGCCTTGTAGGGAACTTATCCACACTATAATCTTTATTACTAAAACAGTACTCCCAATACTATCACCCCAGGATATTTGGGTATGAGAAGGGCTAACCTTTATATAAAAAATATCAACATTTTAAGATTGACCATTTAATAGAAATAAGAAATTTTTAATATTTTAATTGCATTTTTAAAACTTTTATTAACATATATGTAGCATATTGTCTTTTTTTTAATGGCAGCTAAGAAATGAAAATACACTGTGAAAATCATACCAGTTGTAGAGAGAATAGATGGTTTCATTCCAAGATGTTGCCTGATACTACAGGTAATTCCTGCTCTGTTCTACATTTATATCTCAGCTAATTCTGTAGAACTAAGAAATTGGATTTTAAGAATAAACCTAAATTCTTCTTTTTAGCTACAAGATAAACTTTCTTGCAATATATTAAATATTTAGTACAAGATATTAGAAGCTGAAAAATCCTTGTTGCTTAAAATTCAAATTTAGCTAGCACCTAAAGGCAAGGAAATGCTGACAAGGTAGGAATGCAAATATAGAAAAGCCTTTGCTCTCACCCTACTTGTGTCAACTTTCACAATTTATTCTGTTTCTTCAACATGTAATTAAACTGATCCTTCATCCTTTCCTAGCATCCAGGAAAACAGAAAACACTTCAGCATCTGCTAAATATGAAAAATATCTGATAAATGTCAAACATAGTCTCATAATATATAATGAATACATATTTATTTTGAAATTATAACTGTCACATCAGTCCAACCATTTGCAGTTTTAGCTCTTACATGTATATTCTCTTTCTAAGAAGCTTTCCCTGCAATTGAGATACATTATCACCAGGTGGTGGTAGAGTATTATGATAGTGTAGCTTTGATCATCAACTCAAATTTGACCATTCATTCACGTAACTTTGCATCTTTTGACTACACATTAAATGCCAGGTATTTTGTACTAGATTCACAGCATACAACACTGCACCAAACAGAAATGATATTCCTTGAGGGATATAGGATCTATACAATAGAATGTTGAGTGCTATGAATAACCAATGTCCAGTCATAATCTAAAATAGAAAAAAACAATCTCTTAGTGAATTAGTAATACAACAATCATTCCTCAGTGTGACAAAAAGCACCTATCAAAAACTTCTGGCTAATATCAATCATAAGGATAAAAACAATTCATGCTAAGAAACAGACTAAGACAAGGACGCTTTTGCTCATGATTCCTATTCAATACATAACTGGAGGTAGTGCAATAAGGCAAGAAAAAAGTAAATGATATATATAAAGATCAAAAAGAAACTCTGAAAATTGTAAAAAGTGTCTAGTCTCTCTATTGTCAAACTTTCTCTAGTGCAAATATCTCACTAAGAGAATTACCATTTCTAACCTTCTTTCCTATTGGTTGCATTTCTCTTATTTTCTCCTTTGCCTCTTATCCTGTGTATATCAAATTTTATGTGGAAAAGGGCTTTAAAGGTATGGTCAAAAATTAAACAACTATTTGAAAAATTTACTAACTGGAACACACCAAGCATTATCTTTATATACTTGGATTTTCTAGGCTACATTTATTTAGAAATTCAAGGACGCCTTAGATTGTTTTGATAGGAAGGACTCTGTTTTTTCTATTAGGCTCTGTCCTTCACAAGCCTGAGGATTCAGGAAAACAAGATGCCCAGCAGCCTGGGATTTCTGCAGTAACATGCTAATAAAATTGGTGAGATGGTGTCAATCCTGACCATCTTTTCTATAAGGAAATCCATTTCAGATACTCGGTTAGCTTCTGATCAGTATATAACAATACCATAACTGGATATACTACTTCTGAAAAATTGGCCATGTAAAATCTTTGACATAACTACAAAACCAAAAACACCAACAAAAATTCTATTGCAATCTTTGACTACAGAGAGAATATGGCCATATGAACCATTTATTCATAAGTGAAGGCAATACTAAGGTTGACACTGGTAAATAATAAAGTCATTCATTATATTCTTCAAATCTAAAGCAATTACAAGCTGTGGTATGGCAAATGGATTTATCTACAGAGATTATATCAGAATAGCCGCTGAAAAAAGATCAGCAATGTAAAAGGCTAACCAGAATAATGAACACTCCTGAACAATAATAATTATGAGATTGATTTATTGAAAGTTTATTTCTTCATGAAAGGGATGTTGAAACTTTCCAAAGTAATTTCAAATTATAATAAACAAATTTAGTATGTTTACCCAGTGCAGAATTATCACTGAATTTTTAAAAATTAAACAAAGATAGAAAAAATCAATATCTTAGTATCAGTAGGCTGAGCTTATTTACATGTGAGCATCAAAAACAAATGAATTGCTTAACCACTAGGGCCAGTTTAGAAGCCCCCCATCTGCATCCATTTGAATACTAGCATTATTCACTGCAAAGCAACAAAGAAGTTGCTCTCAGGATGCTAAGGCTCAGGAGCCTTTGGCAAAACAAAATAAAGTAAAACACTATCAAAATCAAACCTGGAAAATAAAACTAATTGTTTTATTATAAAATGGGTATACCACAGATAATAAAAGGATCTGAAACAGTAAGGCAGAGAAATCCCTAAAAGCAAATCTCATCAAAAAATAAAACGATACTAAAAAACTATTGTTAAAAGTGCATTAACATCCAACCAGAAAAATAAAAATAAGGGAAACTGATGAAAGAATGATAATGGAAGTCACACTAATGTGTAGAACACTACACTTCTACAGATACAGTGAAAGGCTTTCTCACCTACTTAGATTTAAAATGCCAAAGAACTAAATCATGCTAAAGACTTTCTATATATGCTCAGACTGCTGTGACAAAATAGCATAGACCGGGTGACTTAAACAAAAAAACCTTATTTTCTCACAGTTTTAGAGCCTAGAAAGCCATGCATCAAGGTGGTACAAGGATTGCTTTCTGGGGAGAACTCTCCTCCTATCTCTCAAATGGCCATTTTCCTGCTGGGTCCCTTTCAAAGTGGTGGAAAGGAAGAGAGGGAAAGAGAAAGGGGCAATAGGAAGTAGGGAGGAGGTGAAGGGAAGAGAGGAAAGGAGGGCAAAGGGGGTGGGGTGGAGGGAGAGAGAAAGCCTGAGCATTTGATGACTTACATAATGTCACAATAGTATAAAATAGCTGATCCAAGACGCTGATGTAAGTTTTCTTGTCAAAATTCAGTACTGTTGCAAGAACACCACAGTTGTCCAAAGAACCTTAAGATACACAAATTAAGGCAGTTGGTACAGGTATGAATGTTTGAAGAATTCTAAGAGCTAAATATTGTTTAAAAATCTTTTATCAAAGAAAATATTTTAAAGAAGGCTTGAAAAAGAGACCAGTAAAAGGAACAATGTTAAACTGTAGTAAGTAGGAAAAATCAATGGTAGCATGTAGGGAACACTCAAGGAGGTCATAAAAAAATGAAGGTCACATATGAATGTGATACCAGTAATGGAAGACTTGATGTCAAAATTAAGAATATACATTTCAACCTTTAGACCAAAAAAACCACACAGAGGTAATAAAAGCTAAAAGTGAGGTAATAAAAATGGTCCTTATTGAAAGATTAATCTGGCAGCAGTGATGGAATGAAGTCAATCAAAAAACAGCTGGAAAGCATGGATATGACACAATAAAGCAGTAACATTTCAGCGAGGAGAGTAGAAATCAATCGGCTCAAAATGCAGTTTCAGAGGGAAAACGATAAACACTTGATGAACGAATAGAAAAGTCAAATATAAGAAAGTCTCTGGAACATTCCCTGTATCTGGATTTCTGGGGAATTTAGGTTGTACTTTTTTGAGTACCAAAATTTTTCCAGCCAACTTTGGATAATATACACTGTAAAGTACATTATAAATTTTTATAAAATTGTGCTTTAACTGTAAAGCAAGTTAGAAAATAAGACACCAGTCACTGTTGCAGAAATAATTTAGTATAAGGGCAAGATACTTGGTTCCAAAGATATTACTCTTAGCTTTGCAATGGGCTCCCTCTCCAGACTTGTACCTTTACTTATAAAATCAGGATAAGAATATCTGTGTCACATAAAAAGGTAATTGTGAAGATCAAAAGGTATAAGTGAAAATGCTCAGCAAGTAGATAACCAATATACAAATGTAAGATGTCTTACTAATGTAAGTATTAGAAGTACTAAAAAAAAGATAAAAACGATTTAATATTATTTGGATGACTCAGAATCACTATGAATGTTAAGTACCATATTTACTATATAATGTCCTTGAGATATATCTTGGTGGACAGAATTCTAGACTGCAGTGCATTTTCAGTTCTTATGTGGTTTTAAATAGTTTTCCTGTCAACTCTCCTTCCAACTTTCAATAATCTCACAGTAACTCCATTCCCTATTTCTAAGTTTCTCCTCCTAATCTGCAATGGACTTATAAAGTAGATACCAGATAATGAGTCTGTTATTAATCCTTAGAGCAGCCTCAGGAATTCTCACATAAGTGAGGTGAAGAATACTTCTTTTCATTTTTATATATGAATGAGTTCCAGAAATGCAAAATGTAAATACAATTCACTATACCACAAAATAACTTAACCCCTAAAGGCTTGTTGGAATTAAATTAAGCATATGGGTAAAAGTTTGTAATTTTTTTTACTCTCTGCAAACATTATCAATGCCTCTCTGTAGTATTATTACTTAAGTATTTTTACAAGAGCAAAACAATCTGAAAATAGTTTAGACAACAACAAAAAACTAGTAACAAATATTCTTTCTTAAGCATACTTTTTTCTCTGCAATATAAATGGTAAGAGTTATTTAACCTGTTCTTATGATTCAAAGTGACATTCCAGGATAACACAATAACCATGGTTGAAAACCTGCTAAAGTTATACAGCATCACAGAACAAATAAAATGGCCTCAAGCGATACAGCTTCTACAGTATTAAAGATAATTATTAGATTGATAAAACAATATTGTCTAGGGCTTGGAAAATGGAATACACTGACCTCATCCAAGTATTTAAAACATATTCTGTCACCATATAATTCAATTTGTACACACAAAAACAAAACCCCCCAATATTTATTCAAAACAAAGGCCAAGAATCATCAAAGCTGATAAAGTGTTTAGTAACATACTTTGCTATTTTAGTGTATCACACTGCCAACAAAAAACATCTCCTCTGCCCATTGTCTTAATTTTAAATACAGATTTTTAATTCTCCCATAATCATTTTCAAAACGAGAGAATACCTGCCTTCTCTTATGAAGGGCCAGAAAGATTAAATAGAAATAAGAGAATTTGCCTTTCTTGAAATTAATTTCCTTTCCTTTGAAATTTAGTTCCACCCTCCCCTCTTACCCGGACCAATCATCCATGTCTATGGTACAGCTTCCTACAACATGGCTTCTATCCTTGGTAAAAGCCTAACAGAACTTGGTGGCAATCTGGCTCCTATAGCAGAAATGTGTAGTGAAATGGAAAGATTTGAATACCTCTGAAGTATAACTGTAACAGAAACAGAGTAGAAGGAGAAAAATCACAAATATCTGTCATTCTGCTTTCGGGGAAAGTAAGTTAAGACTTGGTTTCCTCTCAATGGCCACCCAGCAGGTACAATTGATACTGAGAGGTGTTTCCCCTTTCATAGAAATTAGAAGTTAAAGCAGGGGATAGATTTTAGTCTTCTACTAGGCCTCGAAATCAAAGCACTTGCATAACCTAACGAAAACCATCAAGGGGCTTCCTGGTGGAAAATGTAAATATAATTTTACATTATAGGAGTTACGTCTCAGCACTAACATCCCTGCAGCCTCAGTTCAATGCCCCGCCAAGGACCTAATCCACATATGGTGCAGCAGACCTCTCCTGTCTCGCCTGCTGCTCCCCTCAGCAGTGTATTTCAGTAGATCTGCCTGTTCTGCTCCCCACTCTCCCACTCTGTCTCTGGTGAAGCCTTTCACACCCCACACTTCTGGCCTATACCCCAGCTCTTGTATGTATGTAAATAAATAAAATCTTTTAAAAAAGAAAAAAACTAAAACCATCAAAACCCCAGTGAAAGCATAGAAATTAGAGAAATGAGAAATAGTGGCTACTCATTGCATTCTTCTTCCATATAAACAGTAGTCATAAGAATTGCTATCTTTTATCAGCACCTTCTAAGTATACAAAACTGCATAAGATAATGTAAAGAATCACATACATAATGTAAAGAATCTATCAAATTTCAACAGGTCTGCAAAGAAGGTTATTAGTTTTTGTTATATTAAATATGAAAAAAGAGAGTCAGACAGGTTCAGTAGCTATCCCAAGGTCAGAAAGCTAGTCAGTGCTAAAACAGGATTTGACTCTAGTTCATTGTGTCCTCTTCACTGTCACTTCCCTTGCATGCCAGTTAAAACAGTAAAATCAGCAAACATCAGACTTTCCTTTCCTTCTGCAAGCTTTGATACCACTGTGATCTGAGGCATATGTTCTGGAAATACAATTAGTTCAAATATTAATCAACTTCTGTGTCTTATACTATCGCATGCTAACATGACTATGAACTATTCCTATTGGACATATTTCATTCTAAGTTTCAGATTTATCTCTCCTTTCATACTCATTTAGCTAGTCAAAAATATAGTAAGTTCACCAGGCTGCTTACTTTGTAAATGGCATATTCATTAACATAGAAAGGTCTCAGGAAATAAACCATTCAAAGATTGAAAATTATTAAAATTTTTAGTTTTGGTAATAAATTCTATTTACTATAAGAACAAATTCTTCAAAAGCCTGATCTAAATGCAAACATGTAAACCAGTTTTTCTCTTTTTTACTAGGAGACTGTTTAATTGATCAGTAAATCAAGTTATTAGAAATTTTAAAACAAACTCACCATTAATTTAGTATGACACATCTTTAAAATGCTAAAAATCAGAATTCATGAATCTCTTCATATAGAAACAAACTTTAAAATCATCTGAAATTATCCGATCATTCATGTGTGATAAGTAAATTTATCTGTGATTAAAATCTTTTGTTTTAAATTATAATCTTGTTTTATGTTTCTGAGTTTCATAGGGTTTTATGTGCTGTAAAATTATCTATATTAATGTTTGACAGGTTTATGCAGAAAAAGGAAATTTGTACCTAAGCCATCTACTTTGAATAAAAACCACAGATGTCACTTTCTCCCTTTGACAAGTTCCATAAATACCACTGATCTTTTGGTGATTCAAAAAATATTAAACCAATTTACTGATTAAACTACTTTACTTTATTGATAAGTTTAACATTTACCTCACTCTTCATTCACAGTAATAATAAATGCTCAAGTCAAATCTTATTACACATATAGAAAAAAGGTCTAGCTATGCTACATGTCTGACTTTATTTCCTTTCCTTTTTTGTCTTTTAAGATAGATGAGAAGTTAGTAAACTTTTTCTATAGTGGGCCAGATCGCAAATATCTTATACCATCCAGGCTACAGGGTCTTTGTTGCAATTATTCAGGTAGGAGCTACTGTGTAAAAGCAGACATAAGTGAATGTGTGTGGCTGGAGTTAACAGGCAACCTACTGAATTTGGTCAACGGCAGTAATTCGCTGACCCTGAACTAAGTCATGGGGAAAACAGGAAAAAGTTTAATCTAATCACTATAATCACCTGGGGTATCCTAATATTTTGCGTAACAGAAGAAACCTCTCATAGTCTTGCTGAATTTAGGACACACTATATTTAATTTAATACTATATACAATTAACCCAGAACCAGAGAATGCTAAATAAATAGTTCACTGAAATTAGATTCTGCTTTTCCAAATAGTCATCATTTTTGTTAAAACAGATCAACAGATAAATAAGGCCCCACTTTAACTGTGGCCAGGCTTTTAAAATTACTCCCTCTCTCATCTTATTTCTCTAATTCATCTCCACTTCACTAGACATAATACAAGCAGGTCCTCAAATAATGTCATTTTTTGTTCAATGCTGTATCCCTATTTTTCTATAACATTAGTGAGAAAAAAGAATCGCACCCCATGGTGAACAAAACCACTTTTCTAGCACGTGCTTTTGTTATACCTCTTTCACATAAAGTCACAATTTCCAAGAACCTATGGATGATGTTAAGTGAGGACTTACCATACTTATATTTTTGTTCCAGGAAGGTCAAGTAGCACCACTTCCTCTCTATTAAAAAGGAATTCTTATTTCCCCTACTTCTGCTACCCTACATAGTGAGGCTAACTTCATCCCCTTCTTCCTTGCTGCCGCCCACAATGTAAGTTGGACAAGCTAATATTCACTTTATCAGGCTCTGGCAGCTTAGCATGGCTATGCAATAAAGTTCTGGATAATGAGTATCTTGTGAAACTTGCCAGTGGTAAGGGTGCCTTGAGAAAGATTTTGTGTCTTTTTAAAAAGAAGAGGGAGTTACAACTGGCAGGAATTCTTCCTTTCCTTCCTGCCTTTGTGTAAATGTGATGACTGGGACTGGAGCAACCATTTTGCACCCTAGATTTCTGTAGTCACTAGAAAAAGTTAAGAGAATTCTAGAGATGTCAGCACCAAAAACCTGAAACTACTGAACCAAAGCCAGAGGTCACTTATCCCCAGATTTCCTGGCATGTGCCAAAAACACAGATCTTCTAAAGTGAATTTTTATTACCAATAAAAGCATTCCAAATCTAACTTTTTCTTGTAAGTCCTAGAATTCCAAACCACTAATTCTTGTGAGAAGTAAAAAGGAAAACTGGGGGAGCAAGTCTGTTGTGAATTATGATTAAACAACCCAGAGAGAAAAGTATTAGGAAGAAAATCACTAAAGAGGGTCTAGCCTGAAAGTTGACAATATATGACAATAAAGGCAAACAGTGTAAAGAAAAGATAAATCCTAAGACTATTTCAAATGCTAAATAGATCTAGAAAAACAAATTGAAAAACTGCTTCTTGAGCATGGCAGGGCCATAATAAGCCTTATGAATGTTCTACTCAGCAAATCAATTCTAAAAATTCTAATTATATTAATTTCCAATAAGTACTTCCACTGTTTCAAAAACAGAAGTTCAGAACTTGTTTTTTATAGTTGTATTATTGTGCTTTCTTTTGAGCAAATCAACTTATCTTTATGCTTCTATTTCCATGGTATTCACAAAGATATTACTATTGGGAATATGTGCTCATTTTGACACTCGAACAATCTTTGAAATAATTATTTAACAATCAAGTTAATGATGATACTGACAATAAGGAGGATTCCTTCAAGGCATTCACATACTACTTTAGCTGGCTGATCCATCACCCTAACAGTCACTTCTCTTTTATATCAATGCCACTGCAAAAGCACCCAAGGTAAGTAATTCTACAATTTTTAAAAAGAAACTTCAGAAATAAGGCCTCCCTGGTGGTGCAGCAGTTAAATGCTGCGCTGTGGAGCTGTTGTTGATGCCCACCAGGCCAGGGAGATTCCTATATGGTGAAGCAGATCTCTCCTGCCCACTGCTCCCCTCAGCAGTGTATTTCCGTGGATCTGCCTGTTCTGCTCCCCGCTCTGTCTCTGGTAAACCCTCTCGCTGCCCCACGCACCTGGCCTGTACCCCAGCTTGTATGCATAAATAAATAAATCTTTAAAAAAAAAAGAAATTTCAGAAATACGCTCATTTTAACTTCATATCCATATCCCCTATAGTACAATCATGTGTACTCTTTCTCTCTTTCTCTCTCTCTCTCTCTCTCACACACACACACACACACACACACAAACGCACACACGCACACTCACGCACACCCTAATTCTAAGGTCAGTAGTACTGTCCTCCATGAGAATGGCTTGGTGGTTTTAAGGTGCAGTGTGAACACTTATCAGTTACAACAGGTATAAATGACTGTTAAAACTTTAGCCAGAAAGGATAGCAAACACAAAGAGGTTTTAGGCTCAGTTATAGTAGTGGAACAGAATTTAACACAGTTTCAACACTACATTTTAATGCCCAAATTTCTTTGTGTCTCTTTTAGTTGACAAACATGTGCTCCACAGTGTAACAGAAGCATCAGAACAGCTGGACGGCCATATCAAGCACAAAGGAAGCAACAGCACATGCTGTTAAGTGTCATTCTGATTGCCTACAAATGGCAACCCATGCAGATTTATTCCCTGTTATAAATTAGAACAATTATTTCTGGAGTTTATATTTTCTTAATGAAAAAGTCAAACTTTCTTAACATTAAGAGGATTTTCAAAAAGGATATCTTCCCTTTCTTTGATGATCAGTTCATTCTGTTCTTCCAACTGCCTGATCTTCTTCTCAAATGATTCCTGCTCAGCTTTGAGTCTTTCTTCTGTTACTTCCTTTTCCTCACTTACTCTGGAAGAAGCACAAAATTGAGAAAGAAAATGCCTATGAGAATAAAATAAAATGTGTGCCTACAGCTAGTTTACAAAAACTAGATTTCTACAGAGGAATTCTGTTTCTTCAGTGATACCCTATTAAATTATTAAATAAACCTTTTATAAGACAATCTTCATACCTTTGTAATAAAATATGCATGTAACTTCTACATTAAGAATACTTCCAATCAGGGGCCTCCCTGGTGGCGCAGCGGTTAAGCACTGCGCTGTGGAGCTGTCGGCAGCAGCGATGCGAGTTCGACGCCCAGCTGGGGAGAATCCCACATGTTGCAGCAGACCTCTCCTGCCTTGCCCGCTGCTCCCCTCAGCAGTGTATTTCTGATCTGCCTGTTCTGCTTCCCACTCTGTCTCTGGTGAAGCCTCTCGCCACTCCACACCTCTGGCCTGTACCCCAGCTGTATGTATAAATAAATATATCTTTAAAAAACAACAACAAAAAGAATACTTCCAATCATCAGAAGTATCTTAACTGTACAAAGCCCTACACAAGACATTGTAATCCAGGAGAGAAAAATTAAAAATCAGGATTTTTAAAACAGGTATCATTTTTTTCATCATCACACAATTGATTAACCCAATCAATTTATGCTGATTTAGATCATTTTTATACTTTTATTTAAATCCTCCCAATAAAATAAATAACACATATCTCTCACAAATATTTCATTAAATATGTAAATGGGAAATTTTATCACTCCTTTTCCAGATATTGATATTCTATGCTACTCAGTAGCAGATAAATAACTGAACTGGAACACAAAGATGACATTAACATAATACAATGTTTAAGCAACATTTACTCTTAGTCCAAAAGCATTATAAAGTTAACACTGACCAAAATTATTTACATCTTTAATGTTTAATTATGCAAAGCACCCCAAATCAATCATATCAAAAAGAGGTGATTTCGACATGTACCTAGAGGGGGAAAAAGTCTTTTAAATAAAACCCAAATTAAACAGCATTAAAGCTTATCTTAAAATGAGAACCCTTATATTCTTGCTACTCGATGTGCAGAAATGTTAGCTCTGAATTTCTCTATTACCGGTGCTTATTTCTCTAATGAGAATACAAAACATTTTTTGTACAAGGTCACACAGAGATGATGTATATAAGTGAAATCCATAAGGAAATCAAATCATTTTTCTTGAGCTTTTAAATTTACTTCTTCCCATACTCATACTCTACCAGAGATATTTCTGAGTAACAAACATTAACTTCATAGTTTTCCTTTGTTGCCAGCCTTTTAGTACACATATTAAAATCAATGAGATAACAGAATGAAAATTAGAATTTTTAATGTTCAAAAGTCAATTGCAAATTGAGTTTAAAATAATTTAAGTGAAAGAGCATAGCACACAGTAGTGTTCTTGCTCATAATGACATTCAAATCATTTCCCCGTTCCTATTATTTATATTTGGCATACTACTAGGCCCATAAATGGGAGTTAGGCCCTTCTTTTTAAGAGAGTAATCTCTAAACCCGATACAATCACAAGGAATCCCAACAACTAAACAAAGAACAAGCATATACATGTGAAGAGGATTCAGACTTTGGCATCAGGTTATCTAGCCTCCCTTGTCATCTCTACAGAGTCTCCCTTGTCATTACTTTCAATCACACTTACACTAACATCTTTCATGATAACTCCCTACAGCCTTTGAGTTTCCCAAATATTATCAAACATTTGAACTATTAATTGATTATACTGTTTAAAGTGCTCTGCTTTGATGTATCAACCAATTTTTGAAACATCTTTGCCAAAAACTGTTCCTGACCAAAGGAAGCCCCAAAGCGTAAATCAAGCCATGTATACTTGGGGACTTCGGCAAAGTCTGCTTCTTTATCTGGTCATCATTTCTCTTACTTAAAAAGAAAAAAGGGTAGACTAGACAAATTGTAAAACTCTTATCAGCTCAAGTTCTAAAATTTCCTTCACTATACTATAAATATAATGATACTGTGTGATATATATATATAATATTATAACGGAGAGTATTTGTAAAGAAATACAAAGTTATAGGGTATCCAAAAGGAACCTAAGCTCTCTGTAGTTTCAATCACTTTCATAAAAATCACACACACACACACACACACACACACACAGACAGACACACACACACAGACAGACACACACACACACACACACACACACACGGAATGGCCCAGAGATTTGTTTCTTTAACAATAATGCTCCAGGGTTGTCATAACAATGGTAACAAAAAGTAGGCTGCTAAATTTACCCTAACTGTAAACTAAATGCAGAGACTATCTCCAGAGCCTGCCAAGGTTAGAAAAGATACACCCCAATAACTACCTTTGTTGGAACTGAAGATCCATGAATACTCTAGGGATCATTAAAAGCAAACTAGAGTCTACCATGAGCTTTCTCTCAAACTTAAATTGTTCTATCCAGAAAAAAAATGACTCTTTTAAATCTAGATTGTGGAGTATGTTTGAAAAATTTGTTGCTACATTAAATAGGGTTTTGTTTTTTTTTTTTTAAATCCTTTCTATTATGCCACTATGATTAGACTACCCTTTAGCAATTATTATACTCTGGAAGGCTATAAAATTAACAAGCTGTGTTAAGCACAAAGGGCAACACTTCTTCTATAGGCATATCTGAAGATATGCATGGCTTCTTTGTGGCCTATTAGCATAGTTAATATGAGCAAGTATATTAATACAGCCGTTAAATGCAGAGGACCGCCAATAAAACCACATCAAGATTTGATATTCCCTCTAAAATCTGTCTTCTTATTTAATTTACATTCAATAATATTTCCCATAAAGCATATGTATGAGGAAAGATCTGGTATCATGATCTACATTTTTCATCAAAGCATTCTCAGACCACAAAGCAACATAAAAATACCTAATTCTCTCTCATTTAGAATATAGCAAGTTAACAAAATGAGAATCTAAATACAGGAAAAGGAAGTATTTGACAAAAAGGATAAAAAAGATTGAAACTCTGCATAAGAGGATATTCCCAGTGTTGGCTTGTAAGTCATTTAAAAGGAGAACAATTACCTGTTTTAACATAAAAGTAATTACTAATGTCAGCAGTTACTTAATGCCTCAGAACATTTCCTAAAAACTTCCACTGAATGTAATCTTTGTAACAAGAAAACTCCAACCCTCAAACTTGGGTAGTCAGACTAAAAATTGTGGTGAAAGAATTGAATATTTTGAACTCTAACATTTTAAACATCCCTATACATTTTGTATTTTCTCCATTAAAACAATCACTTTTGTTTTAATATGAGTTTCCCCACACCCATCTATTGTAAATTTTTAAATAAGATTAAAACTCTATTAAGAGGCTTATAATTTTACATACACTTGTTCTTCCAGGCACTATAGGAACAGGTACGTTTATACTAATGTGAAAGACAAGTGAAGTCAGCAAAGCTACTATTCCAAAGAAAATTATAAATTACAGTTCACCCAGTGGTCAACCAGATAAATTTTTCCCCCTACTTACAATATCATATTGGGAAGCTGGGTATGCTGGTTGCATTTTATGTTAACTTTCAGGTTAAGATTTAGAGAAGGAAAGAACGGGTTACATAGTACATCTAGGAAACAGGAAGGAACATGTTATTTTCAAGCAAAAAAGAAGGGCCTTTATCATTATAAATAATATAGTGAAATCATCCTAATGCCTTCTTTACAAATTTTAACATTTGGTTGTTATTTAAAAAAACTGCCTAAAGTAAAGATAAGGAACCGTATCATCTAAAGGAACACAGTTGTCTGAAGAAATCAAGCACAGTAACCTGTCCAAAGGGCTTGAAGAACTACCAGAGAAATGTTTTCTAATGAATGACACAAAAATCGTCAACAAAATATCAGCAAACGGAATCCAGGAACATATTAAAATTTTTTTTTTTTTTGTATCGCTGGGATTTGTCCCAGGAAAGAAAAGTTGGCTTAACACTCAAACATGAATTTTTGTAATCAATAAATAAAAAAAAGACAAAATCAATAAAAAAAAAGACAAAAACCGCATGATCTAAATAGATACAAAAAAGTATGTGAAAAGATACAGCAATGATTCATGATTTTAAAGAAAGACAGTAAACCTGAAAAAGATCATCTATGAAAACCCCACACTGAATATAATTTTTAATGGTAAAATACTGAATGCTTTTTTTCCCCCATGATCATGAACAAGCCAAGGATATCTGGACTCTGTACTTCAATTGAATATTCTACTGGAGGTTACAATTAAGTTGATTATACAGGAAAAATAAAGAAAAGGTATCTAGATTCTAAATGCAGATGGGAAATCATCTCTATTTCATTTGACATGATTTTGTATATAGAAAATCTATAAAATCAACTAAAAGAAATTATTAAAACTTATAAAAGAGCACAGAAATGTTACAAGACACATGATCAATGTACAAAAGTCGTACTCTAGCAATGAACAATTCCCCCAAAAATTAATGAAAAGAAACCATTTACAACTGCATCAAGAAAATTAAAATACACAGAAATAAATTCAAAAGAAGCAACATTTATATACTGGAAAGTACAAAACACTATTGAAAGAAATAAAAGACTTTAATAAATGTAAATACACTCCATTTTCATAAGTGGAAGGCAATATAGTTAAGAAGGCAGTAGTTTCTGCACAGACTTAAGAGATTCAAATCAATCTCTATCAAAATCTCAGCTGGTTTATCTGCAGAAACTGAAAAGCTGATCCAGTCCTAAAATTCATATTGAAATGAAAGAAACATGGAATACCTAAAATATTCTTGAAAAATGAAAAAAAGGTGGAACACATACACTTTCCAGTTTCTAAACTACAAAAGTATTGTAATCAAGACTATAATAGTCATATGACTAGATGTATACAGATCAAAGGAACATAAATAAACACCCACATTTACAGTAAATCAAATTTTTTACCAGGGCACCAAGAAAACCAAAGAGAAAGAATAGTTTTTAACAAATAGTGCTGGGACATCTTGCTATTCACACATACAAGAACAAAGCTGGGTCCTTACCTCCTATCAACCACAAAGTTAACTCTCAATCAATCAAAGACCAAAATATAAGAGCTGAAACTATAAACATTTGGAAGAAAACATAGGCATAGATCTTGACCTTGGACTAAGCAATGGGTTTTTTTGATATGATACCAAAAACAAAAGGAACATGAGAAAAATAGATTGGCCTTCTTCAAAATTAATGTCTGTGCTTCATATGACACCATCAAGAAAGTGAAAGTAAGTGCAAGAATGGAATAAAATTTTTGCAAATAATACAAATATATTATATTTTATATATAAATATAAAACTTTTATAAATAAAAGACTTAGACACTGAAAATATAAAATTGAGAACTCAGTTTGACAGCACATATTCTAAAATTGGAACAATACAGAGATTAGCAAGGCCCTTGAGTGAGAACAGGCATGCTTGTGAATGTTCCATATTTAAAAAAATAATAATAAATAAAAAGACACATGATCCAATTTAAAAGGATCCAACTAGTTCTTCAAAGAAAATACACAAATGTACAAAACACATAAAAAGATGTTAATATCATTAGCCATTAGGTAAACGCAAATCAAAGCCACAATTACACACCACTTCATACACACTCAAATGGTATAGTAAAAAAAGTTGAATAATAACAAATGTTGGCAAAGCGTAAAAATTGGAGGCATCATAGATTGCTAGTAAGAATGTAAAATGGCACAGCCATTCTGGAAAACAATATGACAGTTCCTCAAAACTTTAAACATAGAGTTTGCATATGACCCTGCAATTCCATTATATCTTCAAGAGAAATGAAAACACATGTCCACATAAAAAGTTAGACAAAAGAATTGAAAAAAAAAAACCCTTGTATGTTCATAGCTGCATTAATCATAACACCCAAAAAGTAGAAACAAGCAAATGTGCACAAGTGGAACATATATGTGGTACAGTTCATACAATCAAAAATTTAAAAATAATTAGAAATGAGGTACTAACACATGCTACCATGTCAACAAACCTTGAAATCATTATGCTAAGTTAAAGAAACTAGTTTTAAAGACCACATATTTCAACTCCATTCATATAAAATTTTCGGATCACACAACAAGTTGATGCCAACCCTTGCCTCTGGATTTATGAAAATCCTGAGATATTGAAAAAAAATTAAATATTTCCTTCCTCACTATACCAGTAGCCAAAATTTCTTTCTTCTGTTTTTATAATTTTGGTATTATTTTTATTATTTTCCCCAGCTTTACTATCATATATTGACATAGAACATTATGAAAGTTTAAGGTATACAATGAATTGATACACTTATAAAATGCATGATGATTACCACCATAATAATATTAGCTATCACTTACATCCCATCACAAATAACCATTTCTCTTTTTGTTGTAAGATTTAAGACTTACTTTATTAGCAGCATTCAAGTACATGATACATACAGTGTTACTGGTAATAATGGCCAAATATACATTAGAGCAAACTTGTCAATCTTATAACTGGAAGTGTGTACCCTTTGAACAATATCTCATTACTTTTTATTATTAATAAAGAATATATTCAGAACACAATAAAGAATATGTTCAGAATAGGCACATTTGCTAAAACAAAAAAGTAAAGTACTGCTTATCTAGGGCTAAGAAGGTTGGTGGAAATTGAGAACTGATTGCTAATGGTTTTACTTTTTGTGTAATGAAAATGTTCTAAAATTGATTGTGGTGCTGACTGCACAATTCTGTGAATATACAAAAAAAAAACAAAACAAAGCATTGAACTGTGTACTATATTTCTACTAAGGAATGACTTTTTTCCCTTTAAGTCTAACCAGTTAAAGACTCTTAGTGAAATCTGTGATAATGTGTGGAATGCATGATTTCCGCTATAATTACAACAGCAGTTAAGACATCAAAAATGAAAATAACCAAAAGGAATTTCAATAGAGGAAGGAAGATTAGCTATAGAAAAAAACTGATGAAAAGATATATTGTTTTTAAAACCCTAAGAATAAAACACATTTTCAAAACACAAAGCGCAATTGTTAAAGCTGTGAGATAGCTGATTGTTTAAATTCATGTTTAAGTTGGTGCCCCATAAAATTCTAATATTCACTGGCTACTTCTTTTAGTGACTTTTCCTTTCTCCTGTTGAACTCAGTTAGTTCTAACATCTGAATCCATTATAATAAGTATATAAAAAAAATGAAACTGTAAAAGAAAATAACCAACATATATTAAAACCCATGGATTAAAAAAAGATAAAAGCTGCCTGAGAAAAAGCTGACCAGCTCTATAGCACATAGTAGTACAGCACATGTACCTACAGTTGTAGCCTTTAAACTTTTCATGGCCAAAATGTGGTTCCAAGCATAACTCTGGTAAATCCAGCAAGGTCACAGAAGATTATTATATCTACATGGCACTGCACAGTTTCCAGAGACCCCGCAGAAGTGGAAAAAATGGTATAAAAAAGCTACCCTCTTTTAAGAGGTAGGATCTGGTCAAAACCAAGAGAATGACTATTGAGTGGATGCTAGTCATTCAAAAAATGCTCTTTTTAATTGTACTGTTCAGAACAGACCATCAGAAAATGGTTTTGGTATCAAACTTATAAGTTCAGAGAATTCCTTTCTCCCTAAAACAAGTTACAAATTCCTTTTATTTTCTTAAAATTTATAAAGCCTATTCCATTACAAAGATTATTTATACCCTCCCCCCAAAAGAAAATCCACATAGGCTTCAAACGGAAAGACAAAAGGTAAAGTCACTGAAAAAAAAAAAAAAAACTTTTCTTAACTGCAATAAAGATTTAATTATGAAAAAAGTCATGATTAATTAAAAAAAATAAAAGACCAGAATAAATGTAAAATAATAATGATCTACTCATTTTACAATGGGAAACTAATGGTGCTGCACTTCCTATTTTTCTTCTGAGAAATGTCAAATAGAATAGCAAACTGTCCTCTGGGAAAAATCAAAGTATCTGAGCCAAAAAAAAGAACCCTGTCCTCAAATGAATTAGTACAGAAGTATTCACTGGGGAAACATGCATTATTTGACAGTGTGATTATAGGACATAAAATAGTAGAGATTTTTTTCTGGTTACATAGAACATAGTTCATATACATCAAAAACTGCAATTGTGCCCAAATTATTTTTAAGACTTTTCTCCTTTAAGGACTAAACCATAGCATAGTTTGTGCATTAGTGTATAGTACCCCTCCCTAACTTAAAGCCTCAGGGGAAAAAACACAAATTCATGTATTAAAGAACTGACACTATCTTTCAGCACAAACTACAATATTTTGTGAAGTCATTCATTTTCCAAGTCCCTATAAATGACAAAGCTTCTCCCGTCTACATAAACAGTTCATTTATTTTACTGTAAAAGACTTTCTGAGGTCACTTAATTCAGCAATCTTGAACAAAAAGAATTCTCTCTATCCTAATTACTCCTAGAAAGATCAATCGATATTCCACTTATCCTTCTGCAAATGTAAATTAATGTTGGAAACCTCAGGGAAACCACTTCATATACTTGAAACCCATGTATCAAGTCATCTCTTAGCACTCTCTTCCATAACCTAAATAGTTCATAATACTCCCATAATACTCCTGAATAGTTCATAATACTCTGTGTGGTATCTATTCTCCAATAGCCTGTATATTTTGATTTGTATTTGTATTCAATTCCTCTATTAGTGTAGTTAACAGAAGTGGGAGAGTTCCCTGTGCATCTACAGATTATTAAGAAGGCATCTACAGCTTATTAAAAACTCATACCAACTGTTATTGGTATGTTATTGGTATTGTTATTTTTATGTTTTCTTGTCAAAGAGCACAAAACTGCTTGCTCTCAATCAGGTTCTACTTACCTATGAGCCATGAATACATTTTTTTAACGAACTAGGCCTAAACAGTACGTCTTTCTTTGATGAAAAAATTCTGATGGTGGATGGTAGAAGATGGTTGCACAATAATATGAATGTACTTAATACAATTGAACTGTATACTTAAAAATGGTTAAGATGGTAAACTTTGTTATTTATATTTTATCACACAAATAAAAAGTCATTACACTGAAGGAAAAGAGCCAAACAGAAGAGAGTATGTACTGATACCCATATACATTGCATGTCAAAACATGTAAAACTATAGTAACAGAAATCACATAGTTGTCTAGGATGGGGGAGAGAGGAGGAACTCACTGCAAAAGGTCTCAAGATAACTTTTTTGGAGTGACCTTACATTTGTCAAAATTCAATGAAATATATACTTAAAATGGATATATATTAAACTGTATTCAATATATTTAAAAATATTGATAAATAAGTTTGAGAGGGGAATGAATGCAAGAGAATAGAAAATAGTATTACAGACTCTTCTTTCTAGGAAAGAGATTCTGTTGGAGAGTACACAAAAGGTGGTAGCTAGAGGAAAATAGATGCTCAAAGGAGTATTTTATTTCTCAAGATGAAAGAAAAAGAAATGAATTTAATACCAACGGGAAATCAGTTATTGAAAACAGGTTGAAATTTCAGGAGTAAAAGAACAAAGGCTAGGAATTTTTTTGGTCATTGTTTGAGGTATAGGAAATTTTGTTTTCAAATGACTCAGTTCAATGAAACTGAGTCTTAGCGAAAAAGAGAAACAGGCGGGGCAAAGGCTTCGCAAGATGAGTAGAAAAAAAGCAGACTGAAGTATGCATCAGAAAAAATGTAATAGGATCTACAAACCAAGAACACATCATTCCCATATACATGTATATATTAGTAGTAAATATAACAATAATGGGGTTTTTTTTAGTGGTAAAAGCAAAATCAGTACTAATAAAAACCTTGCACCAACAGATTGACCCTTTAGCAAGAAATTACAGGGAACTAGCATTTCGTTAGAAAGCAGAAAATTACTGAAACCAAAACAATACACTCTAATATTTTAGGTATTCTTTAAGCCTGGCCTCTGAAATTAAAAAAAAAAATTACTCAGGCAACAATTGCTAATTAATATAAGGAATAACTGTAATAGTTTTGCAATGCCATCAAACATTGAGGCCACCCATAGCCATCTGTGTTAGTAAACAGCCTGCTGAGATATTTTCAAATACTGAGTATAACCATTAAATTTTGAAGTTAGTGAAAACTCTATTTCAGGAATTAGAACAGCCAAAGAAGTCTAGTGAAAAAGGTTACTGCTTCCCTTAGGTGATATATAAGTTCAGGTTAAGGAATGTAGTACTTTGAAGTTTCATACCCTGTAGTTCAGCCCTCCAAAACATTACTGCTTTATGCCATCTTTTTTTTTTTTTCCCATTTGTCATTTTGAAAGTCTTTTATTGTAAAGACTATACATTGGCCTGATGACAAACAGCAGCCCCATTGTAAGTGATTATTCTGGACTGCCACACTGGATAAATTCCATTTCTTCTTGACACACAAGTTCACTTCCATATTTCTCAGGTAATATTTTTATTATTTCAGCAGTATCGGGTGGACCCTGATACATCAGCCAATCTGGTGATTTACTTCCTTTAGAATGTTGTAAAACTGAAGAGTGAGATGGTAGTCCTGCTGATCCCAAAGCTTCTGATACACCGGGTTTCAGATTGTGTCTTCTGTCTGGGAATCTTATTAGTGGAGTATGTGGCTTGACTACCTGAATGACCTTGCTGGTGGACGCCATTTTGCTGCCCATCATGACCCCGCCTTTATGCCATCTTTCATACCTGTGATTCTAATGATTTAGTAAGGTAATTTTTAAATTTGAGTCCATTTATAAAAGCCTCTAGAAACATTTTAAGACCTGAACATGAAATATGTATGAAACACACTTTATATAGTTATCTTTAATTAGAAATTTTAAAAAGCCTACTATTTCCCAATATGTAATTCAATGATAAAAGCTAATACTATTTTCTCAACTATTAGCTATGACCTTTCACTCAATTTAACTTTTACAATTTATATTCATACATTCTCTATAAACATCTTTATTTACCAAGTATTTTTAAGATCCCAAAACTGGACATGCATGTTGACAAAGAAATGATATATAAAACAGTTACGTATAATATGTATATTATACATAATATATTTATGATAAATAGTTACATATATACACCATAAATAAACTGGAATAGTACATGCAGTTAACTATCATCTTCAAAATTCAAAATGATTATTTGAAAGCATGCAAAATGACACTAGATATTCTTGTTATACACTAAATGAAATGAATGTTCTTTTCCGTTCAGATATTGAAGCAAAAACAAAGGTAACTAGTCTGACTCTTTACAACAGTATCAACCTATATCAGCGGTAGAGCTAAGTTTCAAAATTTTCCCTCTTGATAGAACACTGTCACAAATATTTGCCCTAAACAATTTTGGAAATCAAGTAAATAAGAAAATGTACACTGCAGAATGGTTTGTTCTAGTATTTCTTCATTTTTAACTTTTATTTCTAGTTTTCTTTCTTTGTTTTCATGCCACAGAATATCTTTTTTTGTAAAAGTCTTTGCCCCCATAAGACCAATAACATCAAAACATAGTTATAATTTTCTATTTTCAAAACAGTTGCCTCTCTTACAAAATAAATGCATTTCATAGAAGCTCTTGTCTCACCTGGCCAGTTCTTTAATTAAGTTTGCAATGCGCCTTTTGTCTTCTAGACATAAATCCTTCAATGATGCACTCTTTATTCCATCTCTGCAGAAATTCTATTTAAAAAAAAAAAACAACCTTTACTAAAAGAAAACATTTAATACTTTTGGAGAAATCTCTTAAAACAAGGTTAGGTTTTTTTTTTTTTTAAACTTTTTTTTAATCCCCTTTATTTATTTATTTATTTATTTATTTATTTATTTATTTATTTATTTATTTATTTATTTATTTATTTTTAGTGTATACATACAAGCTGGGGTACAGGCCAAGGCGTGGGGCGGTGAGAGGGTTCACCAGAGACAGAGCGGGTATCAGAACAGGCAGATCAGAAATACATTGCTGAGGGGAGCAGCGGGCAAGGCAGGAGAGGTCTGCCGCGCCATGTGGGATTCTCCCTGGCCGGGTGTTGAACTCGCGTCGCCGCTGCTGACAGCTCCACAGCGCAGCGCTTAACCGCTGCGCCACCGGGGAGGCCCCAAAACAAGGTTAGGTTTTATATGGTGGATCACTATTTACCTGTTTTATTTAACTTACTATGAATTCAGAACAGACTATGAGCAGCTCTCATGTCTGTCTTTGATTATATAGGTGACTCTCTTTTTCTTTCTCCTTTTCTCAATAAACCTATTCTTTTAAAGTGTTTTTTTAAAACAAAACAAAAAAAAATGTACCATGGGTACACTGTGAAATTTACACAGCAAAGCACACGAAAAGAATTCAAGATCAGAAATATCCCTGTTTTAACATTAGGGAATATTAAAGAAACAACTTTCTCTTGGTGAATGTCATAAAAACAAACACCTAAAAGAAGACACTGAGAAACTAGCTAACTTGATAACATGAAGAGAGTTTCCAGGGTGTGAGGTTGGAAACCCAGATGAAGCCCAGCAACCCAAGTTAAGATGATAGAGCTGCAAGTCAAGATAAGCCAAGGTTTAGAGTTTGTAGGGCAGAGAATGGAGACAACAGAGCTGAACAGAAAAAAGCTCTAGAGATGTGCAGAAGGTCTCCTACAGCTTAACAAGTCACAATGATCAGCATTTGTTTATGAGGAAACCCAAGCAAAACAAAGAACTACACAAAATCCCAACATGAACTCTGGAGATATTTCTGTAATTAAAACACTGCCATGAATGGTCTGTATTCCCACTAACCAGAGTGGAAAACCTTGCAATTCAAGGGGCATCAGGTAGATTATTCAGAAGAATACTGCCTATGGTGGGCAAAACTAACCCTACTGTCACCTTTTAAAGCTTAAAACCAAGCATTAAAAGTATCAGACTTCCACATGACTCAATGATATCCCAGAAAAAAACCCTCAATTTCTAGAAATTAAAAAATATCCAGCAGTCAAAAAAGATTAAAATTCATACTACTGTGTCATCCAATAAAAAACAACCAGGCAGGCAATGAAGTAGGAAAGTATAATCCATAGCTAGGAGAAAAATTACATAGTCAAAAGCTACCAATAAATGACTAGATGATAGAATTATAAACAAAAACATTAAAACAGCTTTTAAAACTATATTCTATATGTTCATGTAGCTAGAAGAAAGGCTGAGTATAGATGTGGTATATGTAAATAAAAGCAAAAGAACAAAAATGAACTTGTAGAGAAAAAATTATATTGTCTGACATGAACAATATACTGGGTGAGGTTAGTAGCAGATCAGACATAGCAGATGATTAATGAATTTGAAGACACAACAATGCAACTTATCTACAGACAAATACAGGCCATCAACAATCAGAAAATTATCTTCTTTCCATGATGAATAGTATTCCATTATGTATATGTACCACATCTTCTGGATCCAATCATCTATTTTCGGACATCTGGGTTGCTTCCATACCTTTGCTATTGTGAATAGTGCCACAATGAACATACGGGTGCATGTATCCTTTCAGATTAGTGTTTTTGTGTCCTTTGGGTAAATTCCCAAAAGTGGTATTGCTGGGTCGCATGGGAGCTCCATGCTTAGCAGTTTGAGGAATCGCTTTCCATAGTGGTTGGACCAGTTCACATTCCCACCAGCAGTGTAGAAGAGTTCCTTTTTCTCCACATCCTTTCCAGCATTTGTTGTTGCCTGTATTTTTAATGTGTGCCATCCTCTCAGGTGTGAGGTGGTATCTCATAGTGGTTTTGATTTGCATTTCCTTGATTATAAGTGATGTTGAGCATTTTTTCATGTATC
>PVIJ01012392.1:0-49887 GCA_004024925.1 Scalopus aquaticus
TGTCGGGAGCCATCGGACAGGATGGCCCCTAGCGGTGAGTTACGGCCCTAATTGCCTGAGTTGCCCACATAAGGTTAGGGTCCGATAAGGATGGCCTTGGGTCCTTGTTTTCCCTCTCCATCTACATTCTTCCCAAACTGAGGTCAGCGGGACCATCCCATTATTTCCCGTGTTGTGCTCTCATTGGATCCCCGACCTCGGACCACCCTGCATTATTTAATGTTACCTCCCCGTGATTTTCACCCTATTTACGCTCTTCCCCTGGGAACAATAAACGAGACTTGATCAGACCTCTTGACTTGTCTCCAGTCTCTCGCGTACCCCTGTCCCTTGCTCCCTGCTTCCTCCTCAGGTGCAGCGTTGATATGGACTCACGGGCCGAGTCATATATATATTATGAAAAAGATATAATATTAAATTTATCTATCACTTCAATCATTTTTAAGTGTACAGCTCAAGCCACTAAGTCCATTTACATTGTTATGCCGCCATCACCACCACCCTTCACCAGAACTTTTTTCATCTTGCAACTCTGGCCCCATTAATATTGTGTGTCACTCATACCTCAATAAATCTGTTTTTAAAAAAGTCTGGATGCAAGAAGTTTTCCTCAGTTTTAAAAAATGAAAATTCCTTACCTTCCTGGTCCAAGTTCTCACCCACAATCATGCTCCCCCAGACCCTCTGTCAGGCCAAGAAGCACCTAGCTGATGCCCCTCTTTGTACTTCTTGGAGCCCGAGTTACTGGAGCAGCACTGTACTTCCTGTATCTGACTTGTTCAATCCAGATATCAGTTGGGACAGAAAGAATAAGCCAGAATCCTGGAACAAACTGGGTCCCAATGAGCAACACAAGTTCTAGTCAGTGAATGTACATGACAGCAAACTGAAGAAAGAAGGTCCAGCCTTGCAAGAGAAATACCTCATTATAAAGCTACTTAAATGAAGGTCTTCTAGAAGACACTCGCACAGTTGTCCACTTCACCAGGTAATATGTCCCCTATTGAAGCATGATCTCATGTTGGTGTACTGTGTTGTGTTTACACTGATTAATAAATATCTGAAACTTGAAAAAGAGAAAAGAAGCTGATAATCAGTCATTTGTAAGTGTGGCTACCATGTGCTGGGCTTTGTGCAAAGTCCTCTATGAACATTATCTCCTTCAAACCCCACAAGAGTAAATAGGGTTATAGTCTTCATTTTACAGAGGTTTTCTTTTCAGGGAGAAGCTGAAATTAAGTTACTTTCCCAAGTTTATTCAGTTAGGAAAATAGTGAGACCATGTTTCAAACCCGGGCAATCTGTTGCTATTTCAACATTTATATATACATGAACAATTTTTTCAATGATGAAGGAGTAAGTGCACTAATAATTTTATTTCATTTTGAGGACTTAGAAGGAAACAAAAGTATTTCTGAAACAGAAATAGGTTCTTTCTCATCATTCATTTTTCTTTTAGGATATCTGAAAAATAACTTTTTAGGTCAAGAACTAGGTGTCAAACACTGCTCTAGAAATTTGGGATACAAGTACCAAACACACACACACACATACACACACACACACACACACGCACGCACGCACGCACACACACAGTTCTTGCTTTTAAAGTCTCATGTAATCCATAAATTGTGGCCCACTCAGATAACTGTACTAGTGGAGGTGCTTACACTTTGAAGTAGTTATCTCTTCTGGGAGGCAGCCAGTGTGTAAATTTAAGAGGTCACTTCAGGAAAATTTCATGGAGTATTACAAGCTCAATTCAGATGTTAAAGTGTGGTCAGATTTTTCCAGAAAATCTGCTAGAAGCAGAGGAAAAGGTTTTCAGGTGACAGAAACAAGGTAAGTGAAGGTGAGAAGGATGCCATAAACAAGTATGAATTTTCAAAGTTAGAAGTCACAGGGAAATTACCTTCTAAGGAAATTTTGTTTTAAGAAAAATCATCAGTATTTGAGCTGGAAATTTCTGGAACTTGAGAAGTATCCATTAGGAATTCATTAGGCTGTTATAATTTCAGAAATAATTAAACATGAAATCCATTATGCTTTGTGGCCAGAAAGTAACAAAAGTAGATAAACTTGAGGAGGTTATCAGCGACATGTACTTCAGGTCACACTGTGTGACCTAGGATTGCTAAGTGCTTGGTATCTTTAAGTGTTATATCAGTAAAATGAAAATAATTTGGATCTGGACTAAACTTTTTTCAGCTAAGTGAAATGTTACAAGACCACCTGAAAGCTATTTAGTAGGGGAAAAAAAAAACAACCTGTTTATTAAACATGATTTACAAGCCCTAATCATAAAAATCATAAAACTGCTTTTTCTGAATCCTACTTTCTCTTTAAGAAAATGCAACACTTGAAATGCCAAAGCTTTCACTGTTCATTTCACGCTTAAAGAGTCCAATTCTTATGAAATCACTCTCTCACTTTTGTTGGAAAAACTTGTCTATAATTCATAGTACTATATAAACAGAGGTTTCTTAGTTATCTTCTTCAACAATTTCTGGTTTTACTTTTATAGATTATTAACCCATTTTGTAAACATTGCATTAACTCTGGAGAAACTTCCAAGACAGGTTTTTTTTTTTTTTTTTTTTTTAGTGCTAGAATTTCCTGAAGATTTTGAAGCTTCAGATCATGTTTATTATGACTACATCAGGGACTGATAGGAGTCTGAGAACATGGGTAAAGTTATTACAAGAAGTCCTACTGAGTTTATTTCAAGAACATTTCTATCTGTGAGGGCTAATACCCAAGGCTGATGCTATCATGTTATGTTACTTTGAAGCATGGTGTGGGGGAGGGGGGGAAGGTAAAAAGAAGCATTTAATTGAGTAAGAGCAATGGAACAAAACACCAATTGATTTTTCTGTGTTCTTTCGTAAAACTGAATGAGGTAGAAGACAGATTATCAAAACCAAAATAGTATGTCCCCAGAACAGAGTTTATCAGAATGTCCCGGATGGTAAGGATTTACAGAACACTTAACTAAGCCTGAGGCCACTTAATGTGATAAATAGTTTTACCACACACTTCCCCATCCCCATTTTTAAGGGGCTGTGGGAGGGGCAGTCCCTGTTCAGTTCAGCTTCAGTTTAGTAAGGAAGAAAACAAAAAAAGAGGTACCCTAGGAAACAGCAATAACTCTCTGAGAAAGTGACTTATCCTTTGGAAATTCAATTGCAGACTTTTCCTAGAGTAAATTATGCTTTGAACCAGGTGGCATCTCAAGTCTGAGGATAAGAGAGAATGTGTCACAATAAATTCACTCTCATGCTTTCCGAGACATAGATGAACATTCTTGCTATAATCTCACTTTTGCTCTCTTTGCTTCCAGGCCCTTCATCTTATCTCCACAACAACTTAGGACTGCAGAGGCATATGGGTGTTACACAAGGAAGTAGCCGTGGGACTCAGTCATGTCTTGGCTGCTTGAAATAATGTCCTTTCTCTGAGCCAATGTCCTGTAAAGCTTGAGTAGTGGCAACTTTTCAAGATTATCATGAAGATTATGCGTTGATATTTAGGTACTAATCCATTGATGCTGTTGTTACTGTTATTTTTATGGTTGCATTATTTTATTATTGTTGCATTACTATATTATTTATTATTATTAATCATATTTGGCAAATGAATGAGAGAGATTTAAAACTCCCCTGAGACTGTAGTAACTTTTTGTACTATTTTAGTTTCCATAACAAGGGACATAGAATGATTAGATTTTGTCACCAAAATAGAAGTTAGAAATCCATGCCAGCCTTGAGCATTTACTTTAACCAGCAAGAACATGTTTTTTAAAGCCATGGTGGTGTCCTTATTCAATGGAAAAACTGCTGCTGGCTGCAAGCGTTTTGAATGTAGCTTTACCTAGCATTTTAGCTTAAAATTTCTGCAAAATCTTTATTTCAAAATGGCAAACAGTATTGCCCCATACCAGTCACAAGCAACCAAGTGAGCCCAGCACACCTCGGGCCAGGGCCCCTGAGAAGTAGGAGGACTCAAGCCCTTCTACTTCTCTTCCAGGGATCTATTGGACTCCACCTCAGTCTACAAATGCAAAGCTAATTTTCAAGCAATATGAGAGTAGTTGAAAGCACTTCTACTAATTACAGTTTGTGATACAGTAGACTTTGTAATGTTTTGCTTATAGTAATGCAGCATTAGTTATAGATAGAAAAACTAAATCAATAAAGAATACTTTGCTTTTAAGACTAGTCCATTTCCTATGAAGCAAACTTGTATGGGGGAAATAAAACTTTTTAAGGAAGGAAGAGACTTTCCTAAATTAAACTAAGCATCGTCAAGGTGTTTTCAGAAAAGGGATTTTTAGGTCTATGAAGACAAAATTCAATTTCCCAATTGCTAGTATTGTGCAAATATGTTTGAGAACAACTGAATGATAATTACAGAACATTGTTACAATTTATTTAAATATAAAAGTTTGACACTGTATTTCCTGGGCTACAGGGTTGATATAATACATCTTACAGATAAAATGATGGTTTGTACTTGTTTCCTCGTTACAAATTGATTATTTCAGTCATCTCCCAATTACAGTGCAGAAAAGCAAATTGGGCCTTTCAAATAAATGAATCCCTAAATCAAATATTTTAAATAAACTAAACCTGAAGTTTATAGCTAATCTTTCATGAAAAAGTCTCTAGTCATTTATGTCAAAATTGGACCTCCCAAATGGAGTTACCATGCACCTATTTCCATTCTCAAACCACACATTTGGTTCACAAATCAAGTAATTATGAGTACAAAGGGATCTTAGGAAGTGCAATCACTTCCCAGGCACACAGAAGTAAAATAGGGATGCTCAATTTCCATCTTAATGCATGCAAATGACAGACACACTCCACAGACCTTCTGACTGCCCTTGTGCTCAGCCCATCATTTCCGCTATTGAATTCAAGGAGATACACTGTTCCTCAGAATATGTTGGACAATATTCAGTAGGAGAATTGTCTCTGATTCTGCTTTTGTCAAAATTTAGTACATTTATTTCTAAGTAAGCAAATACTGATCCTAGAACTTAGCACATTTTTATTTTTTGCTTAGATTTATTAGTGTTACTGTATTTCATCTTATAGTGAAACTGGTATGTTATCTTTCTTAGGTTCTTTAATCCTTGTAAGGCTTTGAAGTTAGAATTTACTAAGGGTGGGATCTGACCTCCTTGAGAATTCCTGCCCTCATGGGGAGATGGGACTGTATTTAGGCTCCCATGTATGGTGCAGAGGTTGTGTCCTGCACAATGCAAAAGAGGCCAACACAATTGCATGTTGCAGCTCAAGTGTATCAGTTAGGATTTAAGTACAGTCTTTGTAACAGAAGCTTAAAATTAGAGTGATTGAGGAACTGTAAGATTATTTCTCTCTCATGAAATGATCTGATTGATTGAATGAAAGGAGACCAACACTGACATGGCAGATTCATAGTCTCAGGGACCCAGGCTGCTTC
This sequence comes from Scalopus aquaticus, assembly GCA_004024925.1. Classification (NCBI taxonomy): domain Eukaryota; kingdom Metazoa; phylum Chordata; class Mammalia; order Eulipotyphla; family Talpidae; genus Scalopus; species Scalopus aquaticus. The sequence goes on from PVIJ01012392.1 coordinate 5,470, forward strand.
TCCCTTGCTTCCTGGCCCTTCCCATAAGCAAATGTCTTACACATAGGCTCCAAGGAGACTAGCTGCCACATCACATTTTAGGCAATGAGAGGAATGATGGAGGGAAAGAGGCTGTCTTTTAAGAATGTATTCTTGTAATTGCTCATATCACTTCTCTTCTTGTCACATAGGCCAGAATTTATTCAGGTGGTCCTCCCTCTTTGCAAGAGAATCCAGGAAGTGTCATTTTCCAAGTAGTGATGATCTAAGCATGCTATGAAAGAAGAGGTGCTACATAGGGAAGATAATTATGTATATAGTCTATTGACTATATTTCCTTATTTGTTGTATTTGGAGTCTTGATCTTGGGAAGACTGTTTTGCCCAGGGATATTTGAGTCTTACAGAGAGCAAATGACTCCCTTGCGAATATACCATTTTTACACATACCAACCAACCCAGAATCCATACTCCTAACTATCTCCTCTTTCAAGCTCTCATACAAGCTAAATCCTAATCTAAATCTCCCCAGGCCTGGGTATTGACAACTAAAGACCACTCTTATAGCCTAGACTTCACCCAAACTATTCAAACTATCCATTCCTAAAGTCACTCAGCACACCTACCCTGTCTAACCCATACCTATTGGCTATTGTGAATAATATGACTATGAACATTTGTGAGCAAGTCTTTGTGTATACAGGTATTTTCATTTCTTTCAGATAAATTCCTACAAGTGGAATTGCTGGAACAAATAGGCAACTTTATGTTTAGCCTTTTAAGGAACTGTCAGACTGTTTTCCAACACAGGGACACTATCTTACATTCCTCCTAACAGTGTATTTGGATTTTTAATTCTCACCAACATTTGTTTTTTGATTTTTGTCTCTAGGTTTCTTGGTGGATATGTAGTAGTTATCTCATTGTGATTTTGAATTGCCTTTTCCTGATTATTATTGATAGTGCCCATTTTTTTCATGTGTTTATTGGTTATTTGCAGATCAGTTTTGGAGAAATTTTCATTTAGACACTGCTCATTTTTTAAAAATGTGGTTACTTGTCTTCATCATTGCATTGTAAAAGTTCTTTATATATCTCTTACTTGATACATCCATATATCATATCTACATATGATTTGCAAAAACTGTTTTCTGTTTTGTGAATTGTCTTTTCACATTTTTGATTGTATTCCTTTAAAGCACAAAAGTTTTTAATTTTAATGAAGTCCTAGTCAACCTCCTTATTGCCTGTGATATTGGTATCAGAGATATAAAAAGCAAACCATTTTTTTTTTTTTGCAGTGATACAAGAAACATTGATTTACTTGCAGAGTCCTTAATTTGGACCAAGACATTCTATTGGAACCCACTCTTGCGCATCTACCGAGAGTTACTTGCCATAGGAAGAATAGCTAACCCCCAGGATCAAATCATTGTCCTCTCTTCAGTTTTTTTTTTTTTTTTGATGAGTGACAATTAAAGCATTACAGGCATTGTGAAAATTGGAAAGAAGTGCCAATTGTGGGAAAATAGAATCCCTTGGTACACATTTAGATAAGTTTGAGTCAGAAATAGAAGAAAATTGTCTCCTGCCTTTCCCTCTCCCCTTTTTTATAGCCCTGTACCGAATGAATGACTTAGCTAGCAGAGCTTAGGTATTACTTAAATCCCTGCTCCTTTGCTTGCCTGGACGCTTGTATAGTAAACAGATTTCACAGCCCTATCTAGTGTCCCTGGCCACTTTAGTAGGTGCTTTATTTTGTTATCTCATCATTTCCTGGTGCTAACTCTGCTGTATAGATATTTTTGTCCTTGTTTTGCCTATAAGGAAAAACTCACGTCGGGCAATTGACTTACAAACCTTACAAGTAGTAACAGTGAGATTTATTTCTTCATTTTTAATGTTCTTCCCATCATGCCATATTTTGCATTCTCTTGTCATTCAAGTTGTAAGACCTTAAATAAAGCTTATTAATCTCCTCAACTTGAAACCAGATCAGAACAGGTCAGGAAACTAATCTCCTTCCCTGACATTGTACTTGGATTATTACCAACTTTCAAACACCTGCACTTTCACTTCAGAACTTTCAGAGACTTGGCAATGTTTCTCTTGCTTCCCTTACTACTCAACCACAGAACATCTCTTCTGCCTTCATGGAGCTGCCAAGTATACTATGCATCAGAAGAAGCACTGGAATTTGTTATGTGATTGCCTTATCACTGCCTTATCTATTCGAATGAGAATAATGTCTATGGTATGAACTGCACACACTCATCCAAATATCTAAGGACACAGAAAACCAAAGGGCTATGAGAGAGGGGACTGGAGAAAATAATTTCTTAATACTTTTCCTTGAAGGCAGCTTTTTTCACCAGTAAGATGTATTTTTCGACAACCTGACCAAATATCTTCACCAATATCTCTCCCACTGCCTTCCACCTAGACTGTATTTCTCTACTTGGGGTTGAGTATTGCTATCTATTTTTCTCTTCTCCTCAATGCAGAAGTGGAAGGGGAGGCTCCAAGAGAATAGTTCACAGAAATCAGGATGTCTAAAAGGAGTGAAATTTGGCTTATCTGTTCAGGGCATGGATTGGTTGATTTCTCTTTTCCTTATATGGATGGAGCAAGGTATTTGGGAATAAGTGATAATAGGAGTGGGTACAGGTAACCTCGGCTCTCACTCCTTGATCTGACAATGATGAACACTCATGTTTGTTCTTCTTTGTTTTGTGGGCTAAGTGACAGTGTAGAAAGTAACTGGATTAAGCAGTCTTGATGGTGTCCTAGACTAGGTGTGCCAGACTAGGGGAGCAGAACGGCAGGGAAAATAGGGCATGCCAACTGAGGTATGCCATGCATAACTTTTTTTATTGTGTCGAGAGTGGAATGGTTGTTGCCAGGGGCTGAGGGTGGGAGAAAAGAAGAGATGTTTGGTCAGAGGGTACAAACTTCTGGTTGGTAATAAGATAAGTAAATTTCAGAGATATAATAGATAGATAGCATGGTCTCTTAAGTTAGCAATACTATATTGTGAACTTGAAAGTAACTCTGAGAGTAGAGCTTTAGTGTTCTCATCAAACAACAATGACAGCAAAGTGGTAATTGTGTGAGGTAAAGGATGTGTTGACCTTGTTCAGATAAGCATATTATTCTCTCTATACATGTATGTATAATACATATTGCTTAAATATTGTGCACACACACACACACACACACACACACATCCAGTCATTATAATGTACAACTTACTGACACAATATCATATGCTGATTCTATCTCAATAATGCTGAGGAAAGTAGACTTTGTGTGAGAATGATATGGGGGTCACTGATAGCTATCACAAGAGAGAAAGCCCCTAAAGGGAGTTGCAGAAATGAGAGATGGAAGGTCCATTACACATTTTTTAAGTGGATTTCTGAGGGAAGACTATAAGATTGATACTACATTTATTTTAGTTTTGTGATGAAGAAGATTAATGATATTTAGCACACTGTTCTTTTTCTCTGTTTTCTATGCCTAAATGTGATACTCGTGTCAAGCACCCAGAGACCAGAGTGTCCTTGGGGTTATTAATTTTCCCGACCTACTTTTCTTATTAGGATGACATTAATGCTTTCCTTCCACAAATCAACATTTTTAAATAACAAGGGTGTTAGATTTATCAACTCTAAAGGACTTTCAGAAAGCTACAATGAACCTTAAATGTATGTCATCTAACCAATGAATAAACACAGTTTCTTCATATGCAGCAAGATTAATGCTCAGGATTCACTGTCAGTGGAAAATGTGCATGGAAGAGATTTTCTAGTAAAAAAGACATTAGTTGAGTTATCATGCTCTCTGAATCCATCTGTGGTCAACAGCAAGTTTTTAAAAGATCACTGTTGGGACCAACCACTGGAAGTAAACGACAAAATGCTTTTCCCCCCTCTAAGTTCACTGGCATTTATGTAGATAAATCCTAACACTACTTCGATAACAAATTACTATTTTCTGTAGAGATTATAAATTTGAGGATAGGATACCTTTGTTATCGCTTGAACAATGTCCGAGTGGCTAATATCTAAAACAATCCACTAGAATATCCTAAATAAATGTTTGTTGAATCGAACAGAGAAATAAACTGAGAACAATCTCTAAGAATTATTTGCTGAGTCTTACAGCTGTCCCTCTCTTCTTTTTTCTCAGTTACAGCAAATATTTGATCTCTTTTGAATCATGGGATTAAAATGTGATTGCTCATATTTGTGACAAGAATCTAAGTTCCTGACATTCAGCTAGTGCTGCATTTTTTTTAAATGATAGGATAAAAATGGGTGCCTGCCTATTAATATTGTACCATGTTCTCACACTTCTGCTGGAATTTTCCAGACATTCTTCTCACAATGTAGAAAAGCCTTGCTTTCCCATTTTGCTTCCTGCCTTTATTCGCCAAAGACCTTAATGATGCTGTGGTGCTTTTTTGATCCATCCTTTCAGTCACCTTCATGAAGCTTCTTTTCTTGGACTCACTCTACTCTTCTAAATAACTGGAGTTGGATACTCCTGAAAACAAACAGCAATTGCAAAAGTTTTATCTGTTAAGAATATCTCTGCATTGTTCTCTGCCCTGCTGCATAGACTCTAAGATCTCTACCATTTCCTTGTCTTCAAAACCCAGACTCTTCATTTTTATCTTGGTTCAGTCAGACAAATGCTTCATAAAGGAAAAAAAAATGACCTATATTTTTCAGGCTGTATGAATGGAAAAAGTTTGAGAGAGTGACTAAGGTGGGCAGTGAGGCCAATACTGTCTTTGAGTCAATTTCGTTGGATTGCTTTATTTATGTCCTGATTTTTTTTTCTTTATAAAAATGATGCCATTTTAAATAGTCTGCTTTAGGCTGTCTCCCAGGGGCGAGTGCAGATGCGCTGAGCCATTTGGCGGCCTGGTGTACCGACTCAGCTTGCCTCTCTTCTCCCTAATGAAGTCATCTTTTCTCAGCAGCCCAGCCTTTCCCATCACTCCGTCCGTGTTGGAACTTGGCTTTGACTTGCATAGCTCCGTCATGAGGTAGATGGTCTTGCAGTTAGGTTCTAGAGAAATATGCCTGACCGCAAACAGAAATTTACAAAAAAAGAAAAATAAGTTTTATTGAAAGAAACATTTTACTGTAATATTTGCATTTGGTGTTGTGGGGCAAAGGCTAAGCATCTGATTTGGGAGGAAATTAAATTGCTTCATGACTTCCTAAGCTATTTGCCTATAGTTGATTTCTCTGCATAATTTATATACCTCATGCTTTAAAATTACAACAAGATTGTCACCATTAATTTGTCTTTTGCAAGGGTCTTTTTATTTTTCAAGGTGGGCAAGAGACTTTATAATATTTCTGTATATTGCAGTAAACTAAAAAGGATTTAAAGCATTGAATAGAATGTCTATCCTAATGTATGGAGTTAAAAATATATTTATTTCAATGAAGCAATCTTAGAGGGTTGGTTTACTCTTTCTAGTGTCCTTGGAATTCATTAAAAATGCATTTTTAATATGGTCCATTCTTTCACCATCCAGAGAGAATATTTACTTCATTGTGCCTAGGGTCACCCAGATCAGGGGCCTGAAAGGTGAACTTTTCTGAATGTGGGTGGGACTGGTACATCATCTCTAGCACAACAACAGATAATACCATGTCTAAGAGTATTTCTCTTGAGCAATAAAAAAGGAGAAGACTGCCACAAGATCCTAAAAGATGAAGGAGGAGGGTTAGATGAAGATAATGAAATTCCCTTGAGACCCAACTGCCATCTACACTTTCTTCTCCAAGTCATTGGCTGACTGCCCCTGAGCTCAGCCAAGTTCCTAAAGACCAGATCAAGGCAATTCTGGCTTCTAATTTCTTGTTGACAATAGCACTAGGAATGAAGATATTTTTTTATCTATATATGGGACCTTGGGGTTTACATATGTAACGTCCCCAGCCCAAGGACATGATTTAAAGGGGAGTGCAAAGACTTATATTTTAATTATTGCTTGATTCAAGTTTGAATGTAGTGGGCAAATGTAGTTTTATTTATAAAACTACAAAAATATATTTTCACATTCAAAAATTTCTGATAGTTTTATCAAGCATAACAGAATCATTTTCTTGATGAAGGAGATAGAAAAGGAAAGACAGATACATAGATGGGGGAGAAAGAGAGAAAGAGAGAGAGAGAGAGAGAGAACACATGTGCACATGTGTGTTCGCGCTCAAGGACAGTTATATAGAAATGACACAACCAACCATAAACTTTGTCCTGAATGTACCTGCAGTACTTTCCTTTATATTCCTTCTCTATTAAAGATAGCTAGATGGGGAATCTGTCTTAGCAAAAGAAAGAAATATTCGAGAATGTCAGTTCACTTTAGTTATTTGACAGTCTGAAGAAGTGTTTAACTTTCTAAATAATAATGTTACCAGCCAAAGCAGAAAAGGCATGTGGTATAAAGCTTCTCAGCATTGTCTGTGTTCTGACTAGTTAAGTCTGCCTGAGAAATTGCCCTTGCCCTGTAGAACTACTACATCAAATCTATGAACATTATATAGAACTGTTAATGTTGGATGACTAGAAAGAACACATTTGGCAAGATAAAGGAAAACATCTCACAAACAAGGGGTATTTGACCCCTAAGTTTCATCATGTTCCATCATGTGCAGATGGCATTTTTATAGTGAATGCTAACATTTCCTTGAAAATGTATATTAATCTGCTATTAGTTTCTAGTTTCTGCTCTAGGTCTCCTTTGTAGAAATGTTTTACTTAACTGTAACATGAAAGGAGAGCAGGGGGATGGAGAGAGAATAAGCTTTAAAGATTGGCAGATGTACCACTTACAAAGTGGTCAAGTGGCCTTGGGGCAAGACACTTAAACTTTTTGGAATTCAATTAGGTTTACTCTCTCTAAGAATGAAAATAATAATATATATATTGAAGTGTTTAAGAGAAAGATCTACCTTAACCTCTAGAATATGCATTTTAATAAAGATTCTTTTATTTCATTTATCTTTCCTAGTAAAGAATTCATGGTTAAAAAGTTACCAAAATGAGATCTGAAAAGGCCACTGAACCTGAAGTTAAGTCTTGTGTCCTGGTAACAGCTTAGCTATTAATTGTGTGACATTAGGAAAGTCACTTTCTGAGTAGTTTGCTTATCTTTTAAATGTGAAGGTTGAAGTCTGATTCTGTTCTATGACTTTGTTATTCTAAATACTTAATGGAATAGAATTTCAATGTAAGGAATGGTAGCATAATAAGTTTACTAGCAATAAGTAAATCACTGTGAAAACAAATTGATTTCCAAATCTTGTAATTAATAGTTATGTCATGCCCTGTAGTAAGTTGATAAAAAAGAAATAATAGATGCACATTCTGAGAATTGAAATTTTCCTGACATTCTTTCTACCTTTCATCACTTAAAGTCTATGATCATGCAGAATGCACACATCTTGCAAAGAAACTTACAAAATAAATGTGCGTGCACAGGAGTTTAGGCTACTATGTATTTTTAAGTCAACCAAAGCAAATTTAGAGTGAAAATGGACTTTTTCCTTTAGTCATCACTGTTTCAAGGTATTGTGCTTGATATATTTTTCTAAGTAGAAACTCCGGAGAAGAATCATGAGGATAATTCCATATTTGTGCAGAAAGAAAAGTTTGCTATTCATTCCAGCATGCCCACTGTCAAACTTTTGTGCACCTTGGACTTATTTTGTTTCCATGGTCTAAACTCATACTTGACTTCAAAGGAAAGGAAGATACAAAGTCTCTCTTCTAAGGAGCAGAAATCCTTTGTGTCAACTGGTTGACCCTTTGCTCTTCAAGGTCCTATTGGAAATCTTTTGTAACACAATGGGAGGGGGGTGCTCTCCCATGTGTTGATTTTGTTTACATAGTGGATGAGCCTGGCTGAAAAAAAATCAAGAAAGATTATGGCCCCATTTCCTTACTTACCTCAGGGAAGATGTTTGGTACATTCGATTCTGTTATTCAGAAAAAAATGAATATTCTACAGTGAGGGACAATTTAAAAGATTGAGCGAAAGAAGAAAAAAAAGCAGAATCTAGACATATGTAGGTTTGTGGTAGAGGAAAAAGATCTGTTTGAATCCGACAAGGGATTTGCTTGGGGAATTTCCTGTCCAGCCCTTTATTACCGGGGTCTTTGTAGATTGCGCAATGAGGTTGGGCTCCCCATCGGGCAGCTCCCAGAGAAGGCAGTGGGGGAATTCTTAGACCTTCCCTTTAGGACTTAGGAGGATCCCATTTTTTCAGTCTCTCTTTCAGGTTGGCAGAAGCGGTGGGCCTGACACTCCCCTCAGAGGGGACATGCAGGCTCTGCGGTCCGTAAACATGCTGTAACCAAGTTCTTTGCTGATTTTACAGAGTTTTTTTTTGCTCTCAAGAACTGATGGTACTCAATTGTCTAGTGCTGGCCTGCCCTCCAAGAGCCTGGGGGCTCCTTTCCCCTAACCCAGAACTGGCTACACGGGGGGCGGGGAAGAGGAGGTGGAGAAAGGGTGGGAGGGCAGGGGTTTCCGTGCTCAGAGCGCGATGTTACTGAGTGAGTCGCTGAATGGGGAGCGCTGCTGTCCCCAAGCCGATTGGTACTTCTTGTCAGGAAGAAACGCCGAGAGGTGGGAGTGCCTGGGGAGGGAGGCAGGCGGTCCCTACAGCAGGCGCGGGGAGCTGCTTTTCCGCCCCTCTGCCTGCTTTTCAAGCCTGGGCTCTTAGGAGTGGCTGACTCTGCGGAGCGCTTCAAGAGCCCGTGAATGAGCCCTCCTCCTCTTCCTCCTCCTCCTCCTCGCTAAGTCTCCTCCTCGGTGCTGACGGTACAGTGATATAATGATGATGGGTGTCACAACCCGCATTTGAACTTGCAGGCGAGCTGCCCCAAGCCTTTTTGGGGAAGAACTCCGGACGGGCGGGAGCAACAGCTACGAACACTAGGTGCTGTAGACAGGCGCTGGGACCGGGATCTGCGACCAGCCCCGCATCCTCCCGCATCCCCCAGCACTGTCCCGCGCCCTCCGCACTCTTCCTCAGGTCACCGAGCTTCCTACCCTACCCGACCCGGCAACGCCGAGCCCATTCGCGCAACGCTGCGGTGAATTCTTGCCCTCAAACTGCAATAAGCCGCCTTTCAAGGTAATCACGTTTCTTTTGTTCCCTTAAAAAAAAAAAAACTTAAAGGGGAAAAGAAAGCGAGCTTATTAAAAAAGAGTACATTGCATTTGATAAAAGGCTTTAATTTAGACAAATAGAAGTAGCTGTAAGGCGAAGTTAAGAAAACAAATGCACTGAAAAAAATCAGGTAACTTTCAGAAGGACATTTGGAGAGAGTAATACAGAGAGACCATGGTGCTGAAAAAGATCCAGACAAAAGAAACCTGGGGTGGAGTGAGGGTAGGAGGACTAACGGAATTGGGGGAAGGGAGTGGAGGGAATTGTAGGGAACCTCTAGAAAAGTCATAGCTTCTAGAGCCAGAGAGGAGGGAGGGACCCCTGGCACCTTGATCTTTTTTTGTTAACCTGCTCGAGGCAAAAGTTTGAATGGGGACTCGAGACTCGCTCATAGACAAGTCCTCGAGGCCGCCTTGGCGCAGGCCACCTGGTTCCTTGCCCCTGGTGTGTGGTCAGTGTCCGGCGTTCCTGGAAAGCTGCTCCTCTGCAGCCCCTGACAAGGTGACCTGGCGCTCTAGCAGCCTGGGACCTGGGTCGACTTGACCCCCTCAACCCGCAGGAAATCTGGAAGGAGGTGCGGCACGGAGAAGGTGCAGGGTGCCCTGGTTACTTCTTTTTGGTGACTTAGGGGCTGTCAAGGCTCACTCTCGGTGCCCCTGGGTTCTTTTGTCCTGTGAGCGATGCGCAGGGGCCGGCCGGGAAGGAGCAAGGGATGGGGGTGGGGTTGTTGGAGTGCGGCGGAGGTCTGGGAGGCGCCTGGGCGGGAAAAGCTGGTCCTGAACCAGCAGGGATGTGCAAGAATATTATCTCACCCTGAAGAGCGAAGCGGAGACTTAGGCTCTGGTCTCAAGGAGCTAAGCAGCATTCTGAGCACCCTCCAGACAAAGGTGGTGCAGCGACCCGAATCTGGGGCCTCCAGGACCAGCCCACCCTACCGGTTACAGCAGTCCTCCTTTTCCTCCCATCTCCCCACCCCCTCCCATCTCTCAGTCCTAGTTGAGCAACTTTACTGGCGGGTCCAGCGGCGCGGAGAGTGTGCGCTGGGAGTCCCCGGGGACGCCTACGACTGGAGCGTCCCAGAGCGCTGAGGAGGCGTGGGCGCTGCTGGGAGGCGTCCCTGGTGCTTGGGAAATGGGGGGCAGCCGGGCTGTCTGGATTAGCTTTATGTGTCACTGGGCGTGGAAGGGTCAGTGTGTTAGGCAACGTAAAGCGAGATAGAAAAAGAGTGTCACAGCCACAACTATTTGTTCTCGGATCCAGTTGAGCCCCAGCAAGTCCTGTTTGTCCCGGGGAGATGCTCGCGGAAGGGAGGAGAAATCTACGCCGCGTCTGGAGAGCTGTCCAGCCCGGCTCACGTCCACAGGCAGAAAGACTGTCTTGCCATCTGCGCCCCGTTCTCATCTTTGTCTCTCTCTTTCTGTCTCCATCTTCTCTGCCTCCCTTCCTCTCTCCCAGACTCTGCTGTGTCTCTTTCGCTCATTCGTCCCCTCCCCCACGGCTGACAAATGAATGGCTAGTGTGAAATCCCTGCCTCCCCAGTCCGCCAAGGCAGGCGAAGAGGGAGGAGCGAGGGAGGCGGTGCGCTCCTTGCGATCTGCCCCGGGGTTGCGTAGTTCGGGATTGCAGAACCCAGATGTCTAGGAATAGGGAGTTTTGTGATGGATGTGGGCGCCCTCTGATGGAGAAATCCAGCACGAGTGAAGGGAAGTGAGTTCTCCAAAACATACAAGCCCCTTTCACAATCTCTATAAAGGACGCAGGACCCTAGCTTCCCCTTTAGTCAATAGTTTTCTACTTAAGAATCTACGACGAAAATCTAGGCGTGTGGAGAAACCAGAAAGAAGGAAGGAGGCATTGTCTTGGCACAGAAACGCCTTCTCTTGAGTCGACTGGGACGTGCACGGCTCTCAGATCTATTCTGTAGCTTGGTGGACTAACATACTTGGCTAGGGGCGTATCCAGGTGTGTGTGGGGAGGGTTGGGGTGGGGTGTAAGTGCGCAATCTTGGACCGATCCTTTAGGAAACATATTACTGTTTCACTTTTGCAAATTTTACTAAGACCCAATGAGTACTTGAGTCCAATGCTAGGGTCCCGACCCAGACAATACAAAAGAAGGGTCCCTAATCCAAAATTTAAATTACTCAACTTCACGTCGAAGGTGGAAATTTGGGGGATGGCAGGCACCGGGAAAAAAAGAAGGTAAGGGAAGGGAAAGAGAGGATGAAAAGAACCTAGATGGACAGATGTACCCCAAAGGCTGGAAGTGTACCTCAACGCTTTGTTTCCAGTTTTTTGACTGAATTTTGTTATCTCTAAGAATTTTTTGAAATCTCACGGGCCTTAAACGCGACCGAAACTGCGTGGCGAGATGGGAGAATGGGAGAGGAATTAGACCCGGTAGAGGGCCTGCGTGCTGCCTTCTACTTGCTCAGCTTGGCGAGAGGAAGCGCGAAGGGGGTTCCCCGCCGCGCCGGGTTCACCAGCCGTCGCCACGTGGGCCGTCGCGTCAGGCCCGGGTCTGAAACGGGTGTGACTTACTGGGCTCAGAGACTGCTGCACTGACTAAACCCCAAGTCAGCTCAGTGAGTTGGCTGGCTGGGAGCCGCCTGCGGCCCCGCCCAGAAGCCAATGGGGGCGGGGATTTGCTCCCTACTTAGAACCCAGGCGCGGCTGGAAAGGGCTGGGGGTTGGGTAGGGGCCTTTTTGCTGGTGAGAGTGCAGCGGCGGCGCTGCTGGTGCTCCGGAGATCCGCTGCAGCTGGATCCCACCGGACTTCTATCCCGATGGTGTTAAATGATCTTATTAAAAGGCTGTTTGAGATCCCATCTCCGCCCCTTTGCTTCTTGAGAGTGATAAGAGGAGTATAACGTTTTTGCCTTGAGAAAGGGATAAGTAAAATTTACTCCAAACTTTTTTAGTAGAAAAAATGAGAATATTGAAATATATTCAAGTTGGTTTAAAGACCATTTTTTAGTGAATTGCAAGATAAATCTCGCCCTAGATTGTCATAAAGACAGAGCTCGTTAGTCTAGAAAGGAAAACGATTGCCATTTGACAGGACTGATAGAATTCCTTGAACACAAGTATTAAGGAAAAGTGGTGACTCAGGTCCCTGTGCATCATAGCCTTAGCGAAGCCTGGCCCATACTGGGAGCTCAGCACGTATGTATGGAGCTACAGAACAACTGACCTGCAGGAACATGGCGTTGACTAGACCCTGATACTTACAACTGCATGTTAAACTCTCCTACTTCTTTGCTTTATCTTTAAAAAATAAGATTTATTTATTTATGCATTCAAGAGCTGGAGTGTAGGCGAGGGTGAGAAGATTCACCAGAGACAGAATGGGGAGCAGATAGGCAGATCTACTGAAATACACTGCTGAGGGGAGCAGTGGGCAAAACAGGAGAGATCTGCTGTGCCATGTGGGAAGCTCCCTTGCTGGGGATGGAACTGGTGCTGCAGTGGCTGGTGATAGCTTCATAGTGCTGAGACTTAACCGGTTGGGCCACCAGGGAGGCCCGTCTTTGCTTTATCTTGCAAGAATAGGGTTTTAAACATCTCTAAGGTTTCAACTTCCGACACCTAATTGATCCACTTTCCCTTTCTTTTTGACTCCTTCTCAAAGCTTCTAAATTATTTTAAGTACTGGTTGGCAATTGTGCCAAGACTCACGGTGAAAATGCACAAAATACTGAAATAGGACGTTATTTATTTAAGATAAAAGTAGGAAGGCACCAATGGAAGCAACAACTAGTTTTCTAGTATCTGTTCACACTATGTAATTTAAAAGAACATACCAAGCAGAAGATCTCAGAGACTGACATCTAGCTCTGAACTCTAAGAAAGGAGTATCTTGCAATTGTATATGCCTGTCCAGACTCACACTGCAAAGGGTTACAATGGATTCTTAAGTGATTGAGCAATTACTTCCTCCAGCAGGAAGTCCACAATCCTTAATCTTCTTGCTAGTGGTGGGAAGAGAGATGAGATTCAGGAAGATCACTTAGGATTTATGTAAGAGTTCAAAGTTTTGTTTTGTTTCTCTTAGTAGATAGAAAAGAAATTAAAACCTTTTTTTTTTTTAAAGATTCATTTCTTTATGCATACAAGTTGGGGTATAAGCCAGAGGTGTGGGGTGGTGAGAGGATTCACCGGAGACAGAGTGGGGAGCAGAACAGGCAGATCAATGGAAATACACTGCTGAGGGGAGCAGTGGGTGAGGCAGGAGAGGTCTGCTGCGCCATGTGGGAATCTCCCTGCCTGGGTGTCAAACTCGTGCTGTAGTGGCTCTAGATAGTTTCTTAGTGCTGTGCTTAACCCGTTGTGCCACCAGGGAGGCCCCAAGAAATTAAAACTTATTCCTAAATTATCTATCATGCTTTTAAAAAAAATGGTGTTTTGAAAAAATTTCCCTAGATTTACATAAATTTACTCTTTTTTTCTTTTTTTTTGCTCAGCGCTTACAAAATGTAGGTATTTGATGTTCTCAGATAGCCATATCGACACACTTGCAAAGTTTATTTCGAAAGGTCATAAAAAGCTAACTTGAGGTTGCAGAAGATTAATGTCAAAGATAATGGTCATTGTTCACCTCTTTCGCAGATTATGTTTAAATGCTTTTTAATTAATGAGTGCTCACTAATTGAGCATCTCACAATCATATTTAAGACCTCTTTTCTTAGTGAGGTTAAAATATTTTTGTTGACTTCATTTATTAACAAACATTGCTAGATTCTGTATTTCAACATTATCTTGCCCTGTGAATGGCAGAAGTTTCCCAAACTCATGGTTCTTTTGAAGAAAAGGATGAGCCACTGTTGTGGGCTATTATTTCACCAATGACCTGGAGAGACCTAAATTATAACTCACCAACAATCAGACTTCTTGCATTGGTCTGAGAAAACTTGCTAATTGTTGCATAGGTTGATACTTCACCAGAAGGCACAGGGCCAACCCTCTCTGAGTTGGAATCAAAATAAGGCGAAGTAGAGAAAAATAACTTGGCAAAGGTCCATTTGATCAGTGAATTTTCCCAGTTTCCTCTGATAGCCTAGAGTTAGTAAATTACACATACACCTTTATATCACATATATTTTTCCAGGGCTAATATCTATTTATTTACACTGCCTAGTTTTTTTTTTTTTTAAGATTTATTTATGCATAGGCCAGAGGTGTGTGTGTGTGTGTGTGTGTGTGTGGTGTGTGTGGGGTGTGGTGGTGGTGAGAGGATTCACCAGAGACAGAGTGGGGAGCAGAACAGGCAGATTGGCTGAAATATACTGCTGAGGGGAGCAGTGGGTGAGTCAGGAGAAGTCTGCTGTGCCATGTGGGAAGTTCCATGGCCAGGAATTGAACTTGTGCTGCAGTGGCTGTGGAGAGCTTCACAGTGCTGAGACTTAACACCTTGCACCACCAGGAAGGCCCACACTGCCTAGTTTTTATGGCTTAGCATGCCAGGAGTAGTGTATTTCACTAGTCAGCCCAAAGGATCTTTTTTTAATGGCTTTGGCAGTGATGTTTCCTGACAATTCTCTGAACAAATCTATCATCTCTGAAAGGGTGTTAAGTGCAGATCTGTGTTTAAAATGACCTTATTTGTGCATCTGTATACCTCCTACTTCATTCTAAGAATTTTAACAGGTGTTTATGTCTATAGAAATGAGGTTATAAGACTCATTAAACACATATGTAATACATGATAAGCTATAATTTTTAATTGTTAAATGGATTGATATTATCTGTGATATGGTGGAATGAGTATTAGACTTGGAATGAGAAAGCTTGAAATGTACTTGTTAACTGAGAAAATCAGGTCAAGATAAAATTTCTAGACCTTTGGTGTCAAAGTCTGTTAAATTGTCATAAACATCAAATGAGTGAGTACCTGTAGAAGGGCTTTGACTATACAAACAAGTGGTATTAGTATATTTAATAATTTTATATTGAAATAATGTTTAATATTATATTATGGGACTCATGTTGGTCTTATTCAATATTTTAGTAATAGCAGTGTTATCTAAATCATGTATTTCCTACTATAACTGTAAAATGAATTAGAGAGAGGCATATTATTTTAAGGTTTGTTTAGTTTCATTGAACAAAAGAGAAGAGTCCAGATATAAATTCCAGTGGACATGGAAATGCAGTAAAATAAAAGGAACAACATAAATAGTTGATAACAACTGATCCATTCAAAATACAAGTTAAAATAGGTCTCATTTTTATTAAAAATATCTTAATATGCATCAAATATACGAAACAGGTAATGACATTTAAAAAAATCACCAGCAGATCATGGGACTTTTAAAATAATAAGCTAGGAGCAGAGAGACCTGTTTTAAGCAAAACATAAAACCCAGAAGCCATACCAGGAAAGATTTTGTAGTATGACTAAATAGTAATTAAATTATTTACACAAAAACAAATTACACATTTGGAAACTATCTGCAATATATGAGAGAGAAAAATTCTTTGGATATACCAAGAATTTTTACAAGTAAATAAAAAAACCACAGTCTATTAAAAAAAAAGGGCAGATGTTACAAAAAGAATTTTTTCAATCCTATAAAAGTTGTCCAGACTTACTTAAAATTAAATAATGGCAATTAAAACAACAATGGTATGCTCCACCATGTTTCATTAATTAGAGCAGTACGGATACAAATGTTTGAAGAAAATTTCGGAATACCAGATTGGGGGGAAACTGAGTCACTCATACACTATTGTGGAATATAAATATGTTCGTCTTCTTTAGAAAAGAATTTGGTAATAGCTGTCAAAAGTTTTTAAATGCATATATCATTTGACCCAGCAGTTCTTCTAAATTGTCAAATACATAGTGACACAAATGTCACCTGAGACAAAGGGACGTGGACGTCTTGACAGTATTGTTTCTAATGGCAAAAATTTTAAAGTAACCTTAAAGGCTCATTATAGGACCTGGTGAAATAAAACACAGCATTCATTTCACAAAAACTGTACAATGTTAAGTGAAGAAAGTAATGTACTGAATAGTATATATAATTTGCATAGAATTATTTAATAAATGACTCCATTAATTCATTCAGCAAATATTAACTGAGTGCCCTGGGCATTGAATACTACAGTGAAGAGAACATCTAAGACTGCTCTCCTGTAGCTTATATTACGGTGGAGAAAGGCAATGTCCAAACACATATATAAAGTGGTGATATGATGAAAATAAAGCATGGGAAAGGGAAGTGCAGTATGATTTAGACTAAGTAACAAGGAAGAAATTTGCCAGGCAGAGAACAGAGCAGTATTAAGGGCTAATGACATGACATAGTTTAGCAAAGTCTAAGTTTAGGAATCCAGTGCACGCTAGTGAGAAATTCACAGGGTGCCATTACTCCTGTAAAGCAAATTCATGAAATTTCTTTTTTTTAATATATATTTTTATTGTTATTTATGTCTTTTACATTTTGTATTCCCCTTGGGTAGCCCACCACCAATTCACCCGTGATCCATCTCCATGGTCCCTTTTGTTCTTTTCTATTCCATTTTGTGCGCTTTTCCTTCCCCGCCCCCCCAGCTGATTGTCTTTCTCTTATTTGGTTTCCTTATAGTCCTGTTATAAGTGAAACCATTCGATATTTTTCTGGCTTATTTCACTGAGTATGATCCCCTCTAATTCCATCCATGTCGCTGCAAATTGCACGTGTTTATCTTCTTTGAATGCTGAATAGTATTCCATTGTGTATATGTACCACATCTTCTGGATCCAGTCATCTATTTTTGGGCATCTGGGTTGCTTCCATACCTTTGCTATTGTGAACAGTGCCGCAATGAACATACGGGTGCATGTATCCATGAGATTTCATGTTTAAACCATGAGATTTCTTTCTGCACTATAACAATTTCTCCTGTGAGAAAGCGCAGGAGAGCAATATATTAGGCAATGCCCATTGCAATTGCTTTGTGGCTGAGGCATCTTAAGCCAATCAGTTGTCTAGGGTAACTAACTTGAAGACTGGAAAAAAAAAATCTCTGTGTCCTTAAGCCACTTTTGCTCAGCAGGTTTCCTCCATTTCAAGAGAGAATATTAAATATGTGTTTATTGGAAGAAGTTTGAGTCTCCTTTTCTCTAAGGCAATCATGCTTGACATGACCCTGATCCTCTCTGCAGACATTTCTCATGGATGGGGATCCTCTTGACCTTGTCTCTTGCGTCTCTCCTACAATCAAACAGCCTCAGTCAGTTGTGCCTTGATTGCTCAATGACTTTCTTCCCTTCTCATCGACTTCACAGGAAGAGAAGGCTAAATATAGACACTGATTCTTCTATCTTCCAGATTGTTCTATGCAGACAGACTTGTTATCATTAACAGCTTATGCTTACAAAACAGACTTGGAAGAGCAGAAGAATAGAGACAAGGACTGGAGTGGTGGTAAAGACAGAATTATTAGAAAATTTCTTATTTGGTCAGATTGAACACAGAAGGCACTTGATTTGACAACTAAGGACATGGACATAACCTTAAAAAAATTAGAGAGATGGAATAAATAGCGAGGAATGCTGAGAAAGCAGTAATGGAAATATAGTTCAGAGGCAACTTAGGTCAGTAAAAGCACTGAGATATTTTCAAATTAAATGACTACCATTTCAATCAAGGGTTGCAAATTCAAGTGCCCACAAGGAGCACACATGGTATGGGAGTGAACAAAAGGCCAAGTGGGCCAGTGATAACCTTGAACACAGAGCCAAGAGGAGAGACTGTTGTCTGCTCACTGCTGATGATTGGCCAGTTAGCATGTAGACCTCGAGTTGCTAGATCTGGTTTTTCAAAGGAAGTCAGAGACTTGGAACCTAGAGTGAACACTCCAATTTTTTACTTATTTACTTTATAATTTTTATTTTTGTTTTTAAACATCCTTTTTTATTTTTTTTACAATATAGGATATTTCCCCTCAGGTGTGGTCACCATAGTTTTCCCACCACCAAAGTGCTCACATCCCCCCCTTCCCCTTCTCTACTCTCCCATTCTCCATCCCCCACCCTCACCCCTCCTGAGAAACACTCCAATTTTTAAATGCTGGCAATGTTTTCAAAGATATCTATACAAATGTATTTAAAATTTTACTGATCTCACCTTTGTATTTTTAATGCACTGACTTTCTTTCCTAGGTGCTCCGTACAGGCAGCCTTGGAATAAATGATGAGTACACTTGTAATACAGATGAAGGGCATTTTCATACTTGGTCAATGAAAAAGACACTTTTATAAGGATGAAGTATGGCACATAGAGTTAGACTGAGTATCTGTTTTGGACTGGAAGTTAGGTTTCTGAAATTCTAGATACTAAGCATCAGATATTATTGAGTCATTGTAAATATTCAACTGGTATAATTTTATGTGTATTTGAGGTGTTAATTTGCCTACTTGCCCATATTCATAAGAGGTTGTTGGCACATTGCTTCAAAGCCTTTTTTTAAAAAGATTTATTTTTATTCATTTATGCATACAAGAACTGAGGGTAGGCAAGAGGTGGTGGTGGTGGTGAGAGGATTCACCAGAGACAAAGTGGGGAGCAGAACAGGCAGATCTACTGAAATAAACTGCTAAGGGGAATAGCGGGTGAGACAGGAGAGGTCTGCTGCACCATGTGGGTTAGCTCCCTGGCTGGATTGAACTGGGCTGTAGCAGTGGTAGTGCTGAGACTTAACCCCTAGGCTCATTAGGGAGAAAGACCCCTGTTTCTAAGCATTTTTATGAGCAGGAAGTAGAGGCGTTGGCTATGTTTTTGGTATATGAACGTTCCTCGAATAATGGAGCTCTCTGACACTTCTCAATGGACAAATTGTGGGGATTTTTAGTTAATTGACTACTATACTAGCTTTGACTTCCAGAAGCCTATTCTGCAAAAGAGAGAAAATATATTTATGTGTGATGAATCAAATCACATAGCAATAGGTTACAGGGCAATATATTATAAGCATCAATTTATACACTGCTATAGTAATGGTAATCTCCGTTATAATTTTCAAATTCAAGAGCTTCATATACTTTCCTTTTTGCTATTAGTGATCTGAAACCAGGTAGAGAACACCTATAGAAAGATTATATTACTATTTTTAATACAAATATTGAGTATTGAATATACCATATATCAGTGACTTAAATTTCACATGCATTATAGTTCTCATGATCACTCCAGCAATTAAGTATTACTTTTTCACTACTACATAGTGACAGAAAATGAGAATGTTAGTACCTTACCCAGAATCACAGCATGTAAGTTGAGTATGAAGAGTTTGAATTCTGAACTATTTGACAGTGAAGCTCATATTTTTAACATTCTGCTTATAAAAATTTCATGGAAAAAATTGAAAACATTTTTTCCTTGAAGGATGATAAAAAAACTATTGTTTATAAGGATAATTATAAAAAGCTTTCTTACTTGAATTCAATTAATATTCATGAATGCATTTTCTTTATTACCATTTTATCATACTACCTAAGGTTTTATTTTGAGAACTTTAAACTATAAAATATGTGAAATTGATATTTTTTCCCTGAAATATTGTAATAACATTGAAATATGAGTGTATGCTTCCTGCTTGCTGTTTTATCTGTAGGTGCCCAGAAATGTAGAGACTTAATTTCCCAGTTAGTGTTTAACAACATGTGTTAGCATATACCATAATTCTATGATAAGTAGTTAACTTAATTATCAAGGTTAATTTAGGATTATCAGGTTAATAAAGTTAATTTAGTATTATCAACTAGGCTTTTAATAAAGGTTGAATTACATGTACATGGAAAATGAGAGCTCTATATTATAATTAAAAAACACTAATTGTGAATTATGTAGAATTTTTATAATTTTGTTATAGAAGCCTTCTAATATTTATTTCAAGATATACAAAAAAAGAAACCAAATAGAGAACATCAAGGAAAAGGGAATGACTGTCATAAATTATGAAATTGGACTTGGACTATTTATACCATTTACTCTTCAATCCAGTTTTCCTAATTAGTACAGTATTTAGTTATTTTCTAAGGAAGATTCTAAGAAGTCAGATAGGACACCATCTCATATATGTATCATTTAGGATGTCTTCAGCAATAAGAAACAGAAAACCCTGATTTTATTGGGTTTAAATAATAAGGGAATTTATTACCTCATATAAAAAAGTTAAAAGGTGTGGTTGACTTTAAGCCTAATGATTGAGAATGTAAGCCCTATCTCTCCTGAATCTTTGTCAGCTTCATCTCTGGAGACTATCTTATACACTCGTGGATGAAGGTAACTCGCTGCAGGATGAGCACAGGGAGCACAGGTTTTCTATAGAGCTGCGCAGATGGGTCAAAAGGAAAAGAGTCCTGGAGCCTTCAGTGGCTTTTTAGGCTTTTTATTGGTCTCTTGTAGAGAGGCAGTCAGGTACAGGGCAGGCAAGGGGGCGGGGTTGAGGGGCGGAGCCTGAAAGACCTCCGCCCCCCTCCACGAATCTTCCCTCTCTCAGGCTCTTTGGTGAAGTTCCGTGGTCTCCCTGCTCCACGCTATATTCTCTGCTGCTTCTTCTGCCACTGTTCTGCTTCCTCTGCTTATAAGGCCAATCTCTGGCTCAGGTGTGCCCACTCACACATGCCCACATCCTACTCCAGGTGCCCGCCATCAGTCATGTGTGTAGGCCTTCGAGGTCCATCATTGAGGGAAGGGTGGAAAAACCTGATAATTCTCATTTACCCTCCAAGGCACTATAACACTTGCAGGAGAAATACCCTATTTATCACTACAGTCCCCAGTGAAGACTACCTACCTCTTCCTTGAGTCTCTTCTTAGGTAAAGATATCTTTGCCAAGAATATTCTCTTACTCCCTGCAAAGTTCCCCTCACATCTTTTTTGGCCATAAGGGCAGTAACTCCTTCCAAAACCTATCATTGTGAAAAGGAATGGGACAGGTGTTAATGACTTAAGAAAATGAGGAGCATCCGCTGGGATCAGGATTATCCCCTGGGCTAGGGTTTAACGTCACTCCCGTAAAGCATGTGGCTGTGTGAAGGAAGGAATACACAAGGATGGAATCAGAGTTTTGTCAGAAACAAGAGGAATGTCTACTGCTAGCCGACCAACAGTGGCTCATACAGAACAGTACTAAATGTGGCTGAAAAAGGACCATCTGTGGAGTTCAAATAATGATCTGCAGGTTTTTTTGGTTTTTTTTGTATTTTTTTTTTTTTGACGTCTGCTTTTTGATTTCTAGATGGTCGCCAAACACTGGTACTTATCCTTTTTAATATTATAGCTTTAGAGAAATTTGATCTGTAAGGGACCATTCTGAGACCCAGATTGTTGTATGTTTTTCCCAAAGTCACACAATATATTAATAGCAAAACTATTTTTGCTTTGTGAGGCAAAGGTTTCTTGACTCATGCAGATGTTTTTTTTTTTTTTTTCTTTTTCATTCTCTATCCTTCAGCCCTTAAAACCATTGGGACTGCTTTAAAATTCAGGGCAAGCTCTCTTTTTCTTTATAATTAACAGTTCCCTATGATACATTTATTTTGTTTATTCAGCTTCCTAGAAACTAAACAGAATCTGTTCTTTAAAAAGTCCGCTGAGGTCCTTATTCTCTGCTTGTGCTTGTGGATGAACCACCAACAGGTTCCTCCCCACCTCACATTTGATGCAGATTTCTTTCTTGTTGTTCCCCATCTTCTTTTGCTCCATTCATGACCAGTTTCCTGTTTCTAAATAGCCTTTGTGGTCACCCTCCCCAATTTGTGCCAGCTCGTAGCCACTAGTTATTTAGGCTGTGGCCTTTATTGTTCTTCCTGCAGCCCATTCAGTTGTGGTTGCCCCACAAATCCACATTTGTTATATGTCCCAAATTGAATTCTGGAATTATTTTGGTAACTACCAGATTGGGTGAGATTCAGATGATTAAAGTGTTGGGACAACTCCTATTGCAAGTTCCCTCCTGTTTTTATGATCCAAGAGGTGCTGCTTCTTACACTCTCATTACATACAATGCATCAATAGCACGTGGCTTATGACCTGCCACAAACTTGAATGCTTATTATTTACTTTATACTTTTGTTCATTTCTAGGACAAGATGTTGATAAATATAAAGAGTATCTTGTGGATGTGTTCTACCTTAATAGCAACCCACGCGCTGCAAAATGGTGAGTGTGGAAATAATTTCTTTGGTGATAATTGAAATAAATTTGTAAGTACTAGGGCTAGAATCATTTGAATAAAGAATTAATTTTTTATTTATTTGGTGCTAAACACTCCTAGCTAAAATATTGGGTTGAAAACAATAGTATTAAATAAACAAATTAAAACAAAATAATGAACAGGATGCTGAAAAAGCCAGGGGGCTTTCCCTAACTTCCAAGATTCTTTTCAGATGGTGAAAAAGATAGTCTTACATATGTCATATTTTAAAGTTCCACCTTCTATACTACTCAAAGACTTTCATATATATATAAAAAAGAAAGACAATCAAAACTTCTGGAGACTCGAGTTTGAAGGGTCAAGAAGATAAAGAGAAGGCTGAGAGTCAAGTTTTTGTCTCCTCGCCTCTGCGCTCCCCACCCCCTTTACTTGTCCTTCTTCCTTTCCTCCCTGCTCCTCTCCTGCCCCCATGGAAAGTGCCTTGCGCTGTCTATTTTTGTTTGTTTTTTAGCTTTATGACAATGAAGATGTTATAATTACAAATTTGTGGACCATCCTGAAAATTAATCCCCTAGTTATATGAGACAGGAAATAAACAAGTAAACAAACAGTCCAGATACTTTCAAGTTCATGAAAACTGAGCAGAGTGAGATGATGGAGAATGGTCTGAGTGAGGGGAGGTGGTAAGGCCTCTTTGAGAAAGGCACATTTAAACAGATATGAGTGATGAAGGGACGCTAGCCAGCCACAGTCTGGCCCTGAATTCTGAAGAAATGAAGTGTGTTGAGCAATACAAAGGTCACCCTCGTTAGAGAGGAAAGGAGAAGATACAAAGATGCTGTGGCAATGGAATTGGAGAGAAGGCAGTGGGCATGTGGGGACTGGGCATGCGGCGATGGAGGATTTAGACTAAAGGGCTGGATATGATGTGGTGTGGGCAAAAGAGGAATCAAGGACAAGCTGACTTCTGTGATGGCTCGCCTTCCTCGCCTCCATTCCCCTTTCTGGATGACTTAAAAGCCTCTGTCCATGTACCCTGTGCTGTTACAGCTATTACAGTCCATAGCACTTGCCTGGTAAGTTACTCCTTTTTCTTCTCCCCAAGTAGACTGTAGGTTGCAAAAGTCACCTTCATTTTCCAGCAGAGGGCCTTATGCACTGAGAGCACTTAAACATTTCATGCGCTGAGTGAGTTAGTGAACGAACAAATAAACACATTTATGGATGCCAGAATGAATGGCCTAACTGGCCGTTAGAGTCTAGGCCCCATCCATCTGTTACCTAGCTAGGAGTGATTTTCTTCAGCATTTTTAGGAAGTCAAGGTAGAGGTCACAGAGAGGAAAGGACAACAGCGTGCAGTGAAAAGAGACATAAGAAGAGAGATACAGAAATAGGATTTGGTTTGTGTGGGGAGGAAGAGGAGGGGAATTACAGAGAAAGTAGTAGGAGACACTTGAGGGGCAGGGCAACCACCCCTTCACTCAAACAAAATTTAGACTTTCCACTGAAAACAAAGAAAAAACTCACACAGACAAGGGAGGAAAAAATAAAATGCTTCTGTTATAGTTCCTGGAGAGGATTTATAAACAGTAATAATAGGTTAAAAACATTTTTTATGTAGAGTAATTTCTACATGGTTGGCTTTGTTCTAAGTATTTTACATAGTTTATTTAATCTCACCTGTTCTCTCTGATCAAACAGATGCTTTTATAAATCTCCCCATTTGGCAAGGAGGAAATGAAAGTACCCAAAGATTTGGAGGAATAGTTGATAGAGTAGATCAGACACAATGCAGTGATGTAGCCAGGAGGTGCAGGCAGGCATCTGGGTGCCTTAGTCCACGGTATCAACCACTGTGTACCCCAAGAATCAAATTCTTTGTAAGTCAATCATCACTACTAGATATGTAACTATAAGATATGGAACTAGTTAGGGGTTAATTTCAGAAGACTTTTTTTGCCACATAAGGAACAAAATTTAAAAATATAATATCCAGATAAAACAGGTTTGCCAAGTTCCCAGAGGGATATATAGAGATAACTGGTGGTTGAGTTCAATACACTTAATTTCATCTCAAGGTTTTCTCTGTTTATTCCTGGGCACGTCAAGGTCAATAACATTAGTGAAAATGTTACCTACTGCTTTTTCCTTTATTTTAATGCATGGAGAGCTTTTTGCTTTAACAGTGTCTATTATATTGATTATCTAGCATTGACTAAGTTATTTGAATATTCTTCCAATATTAATAAATGAAGTCATATACAGTTTTGAGTAAATAAACAAAAGAGTAATACTTCCTACTTGAGAAATTCCCATATTCTCTATCTATCATGTGTTTGGCCAAGGTCTCTGTGTATATGTATTTGGTCAAATTGTATAGATGGAATTTATATCATCCTTGCACTAAAGAATTAACTGACACAGAATGAAAGGAAATTGATTATTCATTATTAGAGATTGTCCCTGATTGGGACTCATTTAGAACATAAACCATCTAATGGGAACAGTGAACATTTTGCTGACATTCATTTTTATTATTTCCATTCTCACAGTTTCAGACAAATTCTTGCAGGTAGCCGATTTTTGTTTTTTTCTTTTTAACATGCATAGTCTATAAACATCTTCTGAACTACTAAATTCCTTTCTTAAAATATTTATACTTAGTGAACTTAGTTCTTGTGACCCAATGCATTAAGACTTGAGATTTCATACACAAAAGACTTGACCACACAGCTTTTTGTTAATCTTGTTAAGACTGAATTCTGCATGACTATTTATTTATCCCTAACTGAAGCTTTTAATTTTCTTATATCTATAAACATCCAGAACAATAAATAACCCTTGGGAATATTGTCTTTTGACATCATTTTGTTCCAATACATATTTTTATTCCAACACAGTTTCTGAGAAATGCTCTATGTTTCAGGAACCTCCCAAAGAGATGGTTGGTCTGAATCTCAAAACTGTCCCTAGACTTCTAAAATTATAAAAAGAACTATTAATATATACAAATTAGTAATAAATATTAAGGAACTGAGAGTCATGTATCTTAAACTCATTTTAAGGAGAAGATAAATAGTCTCATAATTTATATCATAATTGAAGTTGATAGTAAAGCTATTTATTCTCCATTTAAAAAAACAGTTTTTATATTTTGTGGCCTAGTTAATCATCTAAATACATTCTCAGGACGGAAAATAAAATTTCTTAGAACATATGATGAATATAAATTAGGAGGGTTTTAGAACATAGAATTCTCAGGATTCTTGTTGGTGGAAAAAATGTGTAAGGTGATTTTGTGTTATCGTCTCCCTAATGGAGTCCAAATTAGAGGAATATGAAATAGGTGAGGGTTGCTTTCCAAAGATCCCCTCCATAGTGTAGGTTTATTTAAAAGTTCACAAAATTACTAACAGTTAAGAAAAGCAAATTGAGGAAATAGGGTAGGGGAGAGGTAGAAGGGTTCTAGACTCAAAAAGGAACTAAAACTGAGACTTCTTTATGTGATTTAATTTAGGTAAAGGAGACCAACCCAACAAATGCCAAAGCTGAAAGATTCTTTACTTAAGTGTTAAGAAACATGGGCTTGGGCCCAAGTCTGTCACCAGCCAGTTGCAAAGTTGAGGGCCACCTCCTGTCAGTGGGAATCCTTAGTAAGGGGTTGGAGCAAATTCACTCTGAAGGTGAAACTTAAGAGAATTCATTTTGTAAGGCAAGCATCCCATTAAAAATGGGATTTTTCTCTTGCTGCTTTATTTCAAGTTACTAATAATCTTAGCATTTTAAAGATTAGCATAGTGTAGCTAATAGCACACTTCATTTTATTTTTATTTAATAATGTTAAGTGCCTTAAATCCTGTTTTGGACAACTCTATATAGATTAGGAATGATAAACACATGAGAACAATAGCCATTATAAATTTGAAATAGATTAGTTAGTTCTATCCTAAGTACAGTACTGTTAGTTATTAGATTTATTTGTATCCTGTGAAATATTGTATATGTCAGTGTTTTTGAAGTTGAATTCCAATCTTTAGCAACAGAGGATATTGTTTTCCTTGAAAAAGTGGTAAAAGCACCAAAAGTTCTTACTATAATTTTCAAAATGACTTATGCCCAAGGGTATCTATAGGGCTACACTGACAACTCTATCATTTCTAAATATTTTGATGTAAATTCATATTGAAATGTGTGTTAACAGTACCTATCTGTAATGTGAGGTTAACTCACTATCTGTTGGATATATATAATTTTGTTCATTAAGACTCATTATTTCTTCCCATCTAGAGGCTACTTTTACCTGGTTCATCATATTTTCACAAAGTAGGAGTTGTTTGAGAATTGATAATATTTTCTATTGTTATTTACCACATGTTAAATAGCCAATTAGTAAAGAATGGACAATGGGAGATGTGGAGAAGGGATACAGATTCCTGTAAGAGTGAAAGTATTTTTTTTTTCATGTAATAGTGTTAAATTATAGTCAGTATATTCTTTATTATTAAAACTTTAAGGGTTTAAACAGAACGGATTTCTGCAGATTAATATTTTAGGAGGGTTAAGTGAATAGAAATCAACTTCCTTCCACCTCTTCTCCCAGATATAAGGAAAAGGTAGTGTTTCCTTGAACAGTGATTGCTGCTGGTTGTGTTGAAAATCTTGGTTCAAACATTTGACCAAAGAGCATCCATTAGGTGTTAGGCTGCCCCCATACCAGTGTCCTGAAGTACTTTCTCTCCTTTCACTTCCTCCTTGAATTTTATTTTCATTTCCTCCTATATAATGTAGCCATTATCTTAACAAAAGTTTTGTTTTCAGACCCTAGACATAAATTTCAACTCTCAACTGCTTCCTAACATTGTTCCAGTTTTTCAAACCTGAAGTTTTTTTTTCTCAATAAGAAGTCAGTTTTTATAAGCACTAGACACCAGCCATTCTAAACAATGTCAATGATAAAATACTCCTCCTGGCCACGTCAGACCACACTTGCGCTCCCACCCTCTCTGTGACCACTTACACACCTGCTCTCCACACTATCTGATCTGCTATTTATCACTGAGGTGACCGAGAGCACACGCCCTTCTATTTTTTAAAGAATATTTTTCTACTTCACAACTCCTAATGATCAAAGTGATGTTTCGAATTTAGAAGATACAGGAACAATATGCTCAAACATTTAAAAAGTCCTTAATTTCACTATTCAGAGCTGCTTCCAGCCTACCTTATACCATATTTCCTTCTGTCAATTTTTTCTTCACATAATTAAGATCATTTGTATATTTATGCTAGAGGCCCTTAATAAATTTCATTTTAAAGGCTATGCAATAACCCACTCTATGGCTGTACCATACATTTCTTCACTTTTCTGTTAATGTTTTACATGTAGGCTGCGCCAGCCTGTCACACTATCTATCTGTTTGTCTATTTAATTTGTATGCAGTAATGTTGGTTTACAGCACTATATAAGTTTCAGGTTAACAGCTTCACACACTGACATGTGTATATCTATCCTTTATGTCACTAGCAGTTCCATTTCCATTCACCACAATTCAATTCCTCGCTACTCGTTCCACAGACCCCCTCATTCCCCCTTCCCTTTGGTAACCACCATTCTGCTGTCAGAATCTTAGGATTTGTTTCTGTTTTGTTTGATCATTTGCTTTGATTCTTTATCTTCCATAGATGAATTAAATCATAAGTGGTATATATTTCTCCATATGACTTATTTCACTTAGCATCATCTCTTCAAGACCCATCCATGTTTCACAAATGCCGATTTCATTTTTTGTAAGAGCCCAGTAGTATTCCATTGTGTGTGCATACCACATCTGCTTTATCTATTCATCTGCCAGTAGGTTTAAGCTTGTTTCTACATATAGCTCTTTTGAATAGTGCTGTAATGTACATTGGTGTACATATATCTTCTTTGAATTAGTGCTTTTTGTTTTCTTTGGGTAAATGCCCAGAAGCAGAATTGCTAGGTCATATGGTAGTTCCATTTTCAATTTTGAGAAACTTCCCTATTATTTTTCATAGTGGCTGCACCATTTACCCGCCCACCATTGGTGGCTGAGGGTTTGCCAAATCTGCTTTGTTGATTCTAGTCTGCCTTTCTCCTTTTGTCTTTGATTGCTTGCTTTCTTATACTTGCCTTAGTTTATTTATGTTAAACACTGTTATAAGTGCGTTAAAATGAATGCCATACTCTAATACACAAAAATTAGCAACATTAATCCCCATCTTTGTTATGAAACATTTTTGAAATGATATGCTATTCTCTGTAGATCGGTAAAATTATTTGACATTTGAAGATGTTCTTCTGTAAGGGTTTCTTATTCATTCAGGTATTTAATAGACTCAGTTTGGGTTTTACAGGACTCTCATTTGATATTTTCTCTTTCCTCTAGTCAAAGTGGAAAACAGTCCACCTGTTAAGGGTTTCCTCTCTGGAAAAGTGAACCTACCTTGTCATTTTTCAACCATCCCTACCTTACCACCCGGTTATAACACCACCAGCGAATCTCTCCGAATCAAGTGGTCTAAGATGGAAGTGGACAAAAATGGAAAAGATTTAAAGGAGACTACTGTTCTTGTGGCCCAAAATGGGAATATCAAGATTGGGCAGGACTTCAAAGGGAGAGTGTCCGTGCCTACCAACCCCGAGGCTGTGGGGGATGCCTCACTCACTATGGTCAAAGTGCGCGCAAGTGACGCAGGCCTCTACCGCTGTGACGTCATGTATGGGATTGAAGACACACAAGACACAGTGTCACTGGCTGTGGATGGTAAGGGTTTCAGAATCTGTGAGAAGGCAGTATAACATGATATCTAATTCAGAAGTGCTGTAAAACAGTGCTCCAAAGAAATGGTTATTCAGGGTTTGATAAAGTGGAAAAAAAACATCCATCAACCACACAGTCCATGTCGTTCACCAAAAATGAATCACTGTTCGGGATCAAGGAAGGGGACATTTTGTGGAACAGTTTCATTGAAGCAATGCAGTCGAGTATAGCGAAAATAGTGACTACCTCAAGACATGATGTATAGTTAAAGGATCACTACGAATTATTGAGACCTATCATTGATTGCTTTTAAAGACTGTAAGGCATAATATGCCTTTTGTTTCAATTTTTGTATCTGAATGTACACAAACACACAAACATACATGCATGTGCACAAAATCCTTTTCTCCCCTTCTTCTTCTAGAACAATGAATAAATCTTTGAGTTGTTTTTTAAGAAATGTAAATTCAATTTTAACTTCCATTGAAAAAATAGGTACTTACTGGTACTTAATAAATACCATGGTCCATATCACAGTGCCTTAAAACAGCCAGGACTCAGTAACCATTTGAATTGGATCAAAGTAAGAATTCAAGAAAATTTTTTAAAAGTTGATCCATTAGTCGTTTTCCATTATGTTTTGCAATGAGACTTTGTAGTTTATTCTCCTTTCAGTGGTGGTTTCCATGTCATTTAAATTTAAGTTAAGAGACAAAGCAAAAAAAAATTGCTTTAATTGGGTACACACTTAATGACATAGCTTTCAGAAGCATGATATTTTGGCAAGTTATTAAGCAGAATTCTAATAACCAGGCATGATGGAACAGAGTTTCTTACAACCCTCCATTTCCCTATAAAATATTTACCTTTCAGATACATATATACAAAGGGTTTTATTAAAACTCTTTCTTGTCTAGCCAAAAGGAAATTCTTTGCATTTCAGATGCAACAAATTAACTTCCTGAATGTCCTTTTATATTCAGATTCTATTGCTTCCTTGTATGAATCTATTTTTATGTTGTCCAAGCATCCACTAAATATCTTGGATTCTTGGTTCTTCTAACTATTTTATCATTTATTTTAACTAAGCTGAGATCACTTTATCCCATTGCTATTTCTCTCCTGCTCTCCTTCTATATCTCTCCTTGCATATGTGATACTAAATACACACTATATATACACTTACAGAATCTATTGTAAATTCCAAAAGAAGTTTAACAAATTCTTACAATTTTCATCACTGAAAAATTAGCAATGTATTTTCCTCTGGCCCCCCTGAAACAGTGAAAATCCTCCACTTAATCTCCTTAGCCACATGACGTCTTCAAATTATTGCAACAATTGCAGATATTTATACAGATTTATGTTTGATGTCTTGGTCACAGAGGCTTCTTTGTGACTCCTGATTGCCAATCTTCAGTGCTCGTGAAAGATTTTTAATTATCAAGAGGTCTATGTGGATCTTTGATCAGCATAACATTAATTTAAAGTCATTCAAATTCTTGCTTAAGCCTTAGAGATCTTCATAAGCTACTGCTCATACTTACCAGGTAGCACTGTATTTACTTGCTGATCATTTTAGTATCATTCCATAAGGGTAAAATTTTTCTGACAGGCATTTGATGAAATTTTCTTTGCAACATCAGAAATGGAAAAATGAACACAAGTTGTCAGTGCATCTACTTGGTGAGAGCGCAGGTCTTTTTGTGTTGATGCTGGTCAGAACTGTTTGTCTATGACATGCTAGTCTCTTGCCCTGTAGTGACATTATTGGACATAATTGTCTTGGAAGAGAGACAATCTATGAATGGGTTTGTGGAAGACAGACTTTTTATTTAGAAGTGACACTGAGTAATAGACTGTTGTCAACTCAGGAAATTACTAGGAATAAAATGATAGTGGAAGGTGTCTTGGAAATCACAATTCATTCTGTTCAACAACAACAACAACAAAAATGTGGCCTTAAATGATATGACTCTATAAAATCTCTTCCTTAATAACCCATTATACTATTTTCTATTTTCCAGTGAGGGCTTAAGCACATCAGCTTCACTCACATTTCAGTCTTGTAAAAATGAGTCACTGTATTTACTCCAGTTAAAAATAGAGATGCCTTTGTTGAAGTGGGAGAAGACCCAAAGCTCCAACACTTCATCTGCTCCTTACCCATACCTTTGACAATTCCTTGTGTCCTGGAGCACAGTTTAGGAACCACTAGGTTAGGCAATTCCTGAAGTACAATGACATGGAATTAGAGGCAAATATTGGGAATACCTGGCTTTTACCAAGTGGAGTCTGGAAAACTCTATTTCAGGCCTTCTTTAAGATAAAAGTCAAGCAATTTGTCTTCCATAACAGAGACCCTAAGTTACGCTGGTGAAATCATGAATATTAAAAAACATCTGGATAGTAACCTACCCAACACTTTAAATCCTTTAACTAATTTGACATTCACATTAAGCAAATGACTAACATAAGCAATATTAGGATCACCTTTGTGGGGGAGGAAATTAAGGTGCAATATGTGATTAAGGACTTGCACGTGATGGGAGAACAACTTAGAGATTGGAACAGCTTTCTCACACATACATTGTCTAGTGTCTTTTTGATTTAGTATGTCATCTCTGGAAGTAACTAGCTCAATGTTTTACATTTGGAGGAAGTGGAATCAGGAAATGTTCCATAAACTTCTTTTGAGTTGGCCCTCGGTCAAATCATGAAGTGGTAGAAGTCAATTTTTTTACTCCCTTAACAATTTGCATTTCCTTTGGTTCCTATGTAGCCTGACTGATGTCTGTCTTCAGAACAGCTATCCACCACTTGGGATTTAGTAGCTTCAGTCTTTTTCTTAGATTATTTAAAGAAAATTCCTGGCTAGGAAACTCCCTCATAGAGCAGAATGGAGCATCTGTGTGAATGACATTTCTGGGGCTCCACAAATCACCATGATTTTGCACAATGCTACATAAAATGAAAATGTCTGTGATGTTATTACCACATTAGCAATCAATTGACTATGTTGCTCCAATGACAAATTTTGCATAGTGAGGTGGAAACTTGAATGTGCTTGTAACTGTGCTGCTGTCTTCGTAGGGGTTGTGTTTCACTACCGGGCATCCACCAGCAGGTACACACTGACCTTTGAGGCTGCACAGAAGGCTTGTGTGGATGTTGGGGCGGTCATAGCAACCCCAGAACAGCTCTTTGCCGCCTACGAAGATGGATTTGAGCAGTGTGATGCAGGCTGGCTATCGGATCGGAGCGTTAGGTGAGGGTTGTGGGGTCACAGGCTTACTTCATTAAATGCTGAATGCAAAGAAAGTGTTTCTTACTAGCCCTTTGTCTCCCCAGGTACCCCATTCGGGCTCCTCGAGTAGGCTGTTATGGAGATAAGATGGGAAAGGAAGGAGTCAGGACCTATGGCTACCGTTCTCCTCATGAAACTTATGACGTGTATTGCTACGTGGACCAGCTGGATGGTAAGATGTTCAGAATGTTCAGATGTTTAGATGTTCAGAATTCTGTAGCTTCACTAGGACTGAGAACATTTGGGAAAGCCTGAGGGCATGCTGGGAGAGAACAAATTTTCATGCTTGTGTGGATTCTAAGCAGCAACATTTAGTTAAAATGACCATATGATTCAGTAGTGAAATAAGCTTAAATTAAAGTGGAAAGAGAAGGAGGAGTGTGTAAGTGGTTATGCGAGTTAGAAATGTCTTTAGTTAATGGTAGGTTTCCTTTCAGTTATGCTGCTGTTGGACTGCTCCCAATACACTTTTAGAGCCTTCAGAATAGAAAGCTGCAAGGGTGGTAACTATTCTTGTGAGACTGTCAGGTAAAAATCCTATGATAACAAACCACTATGAATCTAAGTGCTGATAAACACCACAAAGTACAACCAAATACTGGAAACCAGCACAGGAGGATTTTCATGTTGCACTTCTTGTGTTTACTTTGCCACACTAATATTCAGAGCAATTATTCATTTAACCAATATTTATATGTTAAATATAGCAACAGCTGTCAAAGCCTTTTAGGTATTAAAAAATCATGTGGCACAATCATTTCTCACTTAAGTTATAGATTCTTAAAAACAAGTTTGAGTTCAGTAGTGGTACTGAACATTATTTAAGGGACACACAATTCAGATTTACTATAAGACACATGGAACAGAAATTTCTGAGTCTTTTGAAAAGGGTTTTCATTTGTACTAATAGACATCTTCAAAACCTAAATGTGTTCATGGAAGTATTGAGTTGAGTTATAATTTTAATTTTGGCAGAGTACACATATAAAGAGTGACCTCAACTTTCTGATATGTAAAGTCAGGAGATAGGACTAGATAATTTCATGGTCCTTTTCTGAACCATTAAAATTCTGGAATTCTATGAATTGAATACCCAGCCACTGAGACTGAAAGCTAGAAAGTAAGCAGTTTATGGCTTCCTTATGCTCTGATTAAATTTGAATAGGAAGTCCAAATTCAGTAAAATGAACTTGTTTAACATTGTTGTTTTAATGTAGAATACTATGGTATCACTAGAATAGTGATAGCAATAAAAATTTTGGAATGGTGGTAACCTTGCAACTGAACCAGATAGTTTTTTGAAAAAGTATATATAAGATCTAATCACCTAGAATATCTTTATCAAATTAAATGGAAATGGTGACTTTCAGGTACAAATTCAAATTCTAATTTGAAGAAGCATTCTAAGGCAGCCTCACTAAAGGAAAGACAGCCGTATGGACCAACAGTGTCACAGAAGGAGAGTCTAGCAGCCCCTCTGTGTGTCTGTTCTTGTCTGATCATGATGAAACTACCAAAATCTTACTTTCTAAGGCTACACGCTTCATAACTTTAAAAGAATTCTTTCAAGTCCAGAGGACTTTCTGCTTCTGTAGAAGTTCCAGAAATTTCCATGGCCTCTACTGATACTATTAGAGCCACTTTTGACATGTCTTGGGGTAGAAGTCCTGCCAGGGATCCCTAGACAACTCACCCCAGGGAGAGCTGGCCTCCCCTTCCCCAGGAAGCTCAGAGCATCATAACTGGTGTTTGGAGAATTGACCTATTAGAAGAGTAGCTCTGTGCATAACCCACTCTGAGGAAGGAGGAACCAGTATTTTAGGAGGCCTCTTCTCCATAAATGCCATTGCCCCTTCTGAGACAACCTTGTCAACCTAGTTTCTGGCCCAATATAACCCAACTGTGTTTTATACAGTTATTTGGGATGAATGTTCTACCTATTTGGTGACTGAAAACTTGTAAAGTATAATATTAGTTGAGGTATTTATATCAAAGCAGTAGAATTTGAATTTTTTTGTTTTAGCACATAAAAAGAGAAAGATGAAAAAGCTATATAAATATTCTGTAAAACTGGCTGACATTTATGTTCACAAAGTAACAAACTATTTGTCTCATAGAAAAAAGTTTGCAAGTCTGGAGTATATTGAGTATGTTTACAATGACATTAAAAAAAAAAATCTTTTTCTCCTTGTTTGTTGTCCCTTGGAATAATTAGTAAATCTGATCTTTTCTCTCTGGGCTTGAAATTGGGGTGCCTAGGGATTAAAGAGATCTTTTATAGCTGATGTTCCTTTTGCAGGATCACAAGACCATTCTTGTAAGGTGTCTCTCTTGCCTTTCCTGGAGTACATGACCACCCGTTGAAGTAAACACCATTGGCTAAACTCTGGGTTTATAAAAATTCTTGTGAAAAGTTGGCTATATAAAATTACTTCTGGTGTTTCAAATATCACACTGATAAAAGATATTTTGGAGATAAGTTAAAATTCCTCATAATAGATGTTCATTGCTATATTCATAGGGATAATTAATTACCTATGGGGAAGCTGTGTGTGTGTTTGTGAATATGAGAGAGAAGGGGAGAGAGAGAGAGAGAGTGAGAGAGAAGCCGTAAAAATTTAAAAATATTAATGTAAAGTAGCATATTCACAGGAATTATGGACTAAGGTGCAATTACTTTAGATCAAAGCTTTATTATTCAACATGATCTAAAGAAAAAGTGAAATCGGTAGACAATGAAACCTAACTTAGGAGACAATTTTCTGATTTAATTTAGTTATTTATCATCAAAGATATTTAGTTGACAGAAGGTTAATCTTCCGTTTTTTTAATTTCCTGTTTTAGGATGTCCTATTCATTCTGACATATGTTTATATATATCATTCAAATAATTGTACTAAATCCAGTCAGCTGGCAGTGTCACTTGAATCTTTTCTAAGGTGGTGGTTATAACATAGCTATAATGGGAACTTTACAAAGAAGGATGACTTTTATATTAAGGCATTTTGAATAACTTTGAGTAACTGAATGCCTAAACATTAGCGAATAATTAAAACCAACACTGTAGTAAAATAAAAATTCCATATTACCCCTTCTAAATTGTTTGAAATAATTTTATCCTCTGACTACAACATTACCTTTTTGAATCACAATGTTCAGAAATTATCTGGTATCTGACTTCCCATAGAAGGCCATGGACAGATATGAGCCCACTTTACCTCTGAAGGATTTAGATATTTCTGCAAGTGCTTTTTTTTTTCCTTTAAACATTTATTTATTTATGCATACAAGCTGGGTATAGAGCAGAGGTGTGGAGGGGGTGCTGAGAGAATTCACCAGAGACAGAGTGGGGAGCAGAACAGGCAGATCTACTGAAATACATTGCTGAGGGGAGCAGCGGGCCAGACAGGAGAGGTCTGCTGCACTATGTGAGAAGCTCCTGGCCAGGGTTGGAACCTGTGTTGCAGTGGCTCTCGATAGTTTCATAGTGCTGTGACTTAACCCATTGCGCCACCAAAGAGGCCCCAATTTCTGCAAGAGCTTTTGAGCTAATACATTTCTGTGCTAAAAATTGGCAGTTTGGTAGGAAGGATATGTGTCCAAATAAATCTATAGCAAAGGAAATAATCCTAAATTAGAGTGAGGGAAAAAATGGAACATGATGTAAATATTTCAGTTAAAAAAGTCAAACTTTTAAAGGAATCTTCAAATCTAAATGAAATGACTAGACAATTTATTTGGTTTCCTCTTGGTAGCAAGTACAACTGAGAAAATAGTCTCCTTTTATAGGGTTTTAATTCTCTCTGCAGATAAATGATAGCGTGGCAGGTAAGGTCTTTCTTTGATGGCTGACTCTGTTTCCTCGCAATGAGGCAATGCTTGCAGTCTGATCTCCAGAAGCGACAGATGACTCAGCAACTCAGCAAGAGTTTCTTGTCCCTTTGACATGACAACCTTGGGGACCTCATCCTATTCTTCTATGGTCTGCATTTTATGTCACTACCATTGGCTTTTTCTTCAGCTGGAATAATTTGCCATCCTATCATTCCCATTCTCTGACTTTCACGCAGCCTCCTAGCACTTGGGGGTATATACAATGATTTTCTCATTTTTCTCAAATCTCCTTCCTAAGTCGTTGTTGATCTTTCTCACATTTACCATCTTTGAATCTTCTTAAATATACAATTATGATCAGTCTTCAGTGAAGTTTTGCTTCCGCATCCCTCTCTCCTACTAGACTGTGGGCTCCGGGAGAGAAGAGGCCGGTATATCTTCCAAGGTTCTTGGCATGTAATTAGTGCTTCATAAATTGAATTGGATATATGGGTAATTCATGAATTAAACCTCAAACTGTAGGTGTCCAGTCTGCTCACTTGTTTTATACTTGTCTCTTGCAGAACACACTTCTCAGCCTTCCTAACTCTTCTACTTTTGCTTCCCAATTTTTCATTGGTCCAATTTCCTTACTAGTTTACCTCATTTATTTTTGTTTTCTTCTATGCAAATTGTAAGAAAAAACAGATGACTAAGCCATAATACACCAAAAGAATAACAACAACAACAACAAAAAAAAAAGAAAGATGAAAGTGGTAATTTCTAATTTTGCATGTCTAGTCCTGAACATTCTTCTGAATTCCATACCCAGATTTCTAGCTTAGTGAGTCATTTTTGTGTCTCATCTCTGGTTTTAATTCTCACAAGTAGTTCCCATTCCTTTAGCAAATCTTCAAGGAGCCTGCTTTATAGCCATCAAACTCTGAAGCACTAACCCTGACCATGTCATTACTCAACACGGCATTGTGCATGGACTTTCTCCTGCCTTCCTCCTCAGGCACACTCTCTGCTTCAAATCCCCTCAACTCTAGCTCTGGAGTGACCTTTTCAGTCGTGTCTTCTCACTGTCCAACATCACCCCTCCTGCATGCTCTGGCCTCCACAGTCCCTACACTTGCTCCTGTCTGCAGTTCCTCTTTGTCGTCTCCGAGAACCCACATCCCTCATCTTTCCAACATCTGCCCTTCCCTGTGCCTGAAACCTTATGGCTTCCAAGACCCCATCCTGCAGTTTTCTAACTCTACTCATCCTGCTCGTTTTGAGTTTTCCTGACTCTGAACTCCACTTTGTGTAGTTAGTTCTACGTATTTGGTGTCAGTTTGTTCTCCGGTTGCTTCATATTCATCAAATATAAAATGTTATCTATTAGTTTTGTTTCTGTAAAACTTCTGTAAAGTCATCATGATAAGACCATAAACATCTTTGATACATGTCCCAATTGCAATGGACTGATTTAGTAATAGGCACATAATAGTTACTCACAAAATACTTACTGGTAATGCAGTATTTCTCTAAACTTTGTCTCTTTCAGAGATTGCTTTTATCACCCTTCCATTTCTATAATATGTGGAGAAAAAAATGCTTTGCTTGCTTATCAAGTTTACTGAGGATTTGGTTTTTTGCTTTTAATCTACCAGGGTGAGACTAATATTCTTTCTTTGAATTTCTCCTCTCACTTTTTTCTGTGGTGTCTGTTAGAAATAATCCCTTTCTCCTTCCCAGAATCTCACATTAACTTCCCTTTTTTGCTGTCCTACCGAGTGGTCTTCTCTGGGATTGGGATCTTTGTATTTATTCACAAACTATAGGGTTTTCCCAACTGCTTTTTTCTGTCAAATTCCTGCATAACTATCATCTCTGATTGGTCTAGTGCCTCTCTGTCATTTTGTATCTGAATTTATAATTTGTATCAAATTAACCTCTCTTTTTGTTACCTCCTGAGCTCCTTTACATATGAACATTTTAAAAATTAGGTAAAGATCTGAAAATCATTAAGCAGATCTTTGAGCAAGTCTTAGCTCTAGCTTTTGAGAAACTTTGATTGGGCCAAAATCAGATATCAAAGCGGAAAATTAAGTGATTTCCTTTCTGGAGAGTCTCAGATTGACATTTACGTTAATGGAATTACAATAGGAAATGTACAAAATATTTCACTTGTGGGGATTGTTTAAGAATTAGTAATGTGTGCCTTTACTGGGCTTATTTCATTAAAAAGTCCCAAATCAGCTGCAAAAGCTTCCTGTAGACTGTGGTGCAGCATGTGATTCAAATACTGACTCTGGATCACAGAACCTCACCTTGTTGCTAGAGGATGCTGAACAGTTTTAGTCTCTGTAGAACTCACGGAATCATTGCTTTGGTTTCTCATATAATGTCATTAACATACTTAGGTAGTGGTTCTGAGCCTGAACTTGGAGTTGTTTTTGTTTAAGTGTTTGAATGGTCTGAGTCACTGAAGAGGGTGACCCACATCTGGAAAATGAAACCCCTATTTAATACAGTGACTTCAGTGGGCTGGCTGTGTGGTAGCCTGATGGCTGGGGTAAGGAGCAACATACTATTTTATGATTGCATTATTATGTTATCAGGCCTCATTTTCACACATAAGGTAACCTCATACACACAGGTTAAGTGATTGGAATACCGTCCTTCTTGTTCTACTTCAGTAAATTCTCAGAACCCCCAAAGAACCCCAGCAAGGAAACAGGCCGCCTTTTGAACCAGAAGATGCAAAATACTCTACAATCTCCCCCAAATCTCTGATTTCTCACAAGAAAAATGATCTCATTCTTATTTGAGTAAAGGTTGCATTACTGGTTGGTTTACAACAATTTGAATTGCTGGGTTAAATGGTGACTATTTTCAACTTTTAAAGTTGCTCCTAAACTTTTCCTTTTCAAATTCTCACCTGCAATATGTTAAGGTCCCAATTCCTTTGCATTCTTGCCTCTCTTGTTTTTATCTGACATTTTCGTTATAGCCATTCTAATGCATAGGAAGTGATATCTCGTTATGGTTTTGATTTGTGTTTCCCTGATGACTAATGCTGTTGAGCAACTTTTCTTGTGTTCTTTGGCTTTCTGCCAATGTCTATTCAGAAATTTTGCATACTTTTAATTGAGTCATTTGTTTTTTTTGTTACTGAGTTATAGGGTAATATAATTTAGATTCAAGTACCTTTTAAAATATATTATTTGCAAATATTTTCTCCTATTCTGTCAGTTGGCTTATACTGTCTTGATAGAACCTGTTGAAACACAAAAATTTTTAATTTTGTTGGAGCACAATTTATCTACTTCTCCTTTGCTTATTTGTGCTTTTGGTGTCCTAGCTAAGAAAACATTGCCAAGTCCCTAGTCATGAAGACTTAGTTGTATGTTTTCTTCTAAGAGTTTTACAAGGTTTGTTTTGTTTTGCTTTTGTTTTTTTTGGTGGCCTAAACAACAGACATTTATTTGCTCACATTTCTGAGGGTCAGACATCCAAAATCAGATGACCAAAAGGGTTGGTTTTCTTAAACAATATTAGTGGCTTCTTTCCTTGGCTTGCAGATTGTCATCTTATGATATTTTTACAAGTTTTTTCCTCTATGTGTGTCTGCATCCCTAGTGTCTTTTAATTACTAATTAGGACACCAGCATTGAATGAATCCCCATGCTAAAGATCTCCTTTAAACCCTTTATCTCCAAATTCTCTCCTTAAATCACTGATCTTCCAATATGGACACATTCTGAGGTATTATAGGTTTGGCCTTTATCATGAGTTTTGAAGAGGCAGAATTCAGGTCATACCACATAGTCTTAACTTCCAGTCCTGTGTTACTTCACACGTGCATATGAGGGCTTGTGGAATGAGAAAGGGTATTTATTTAATCATAAAATTTCTTTATACCTCAATTTTAAAAATGATTAATAAGGACAGAATATCAACTACAGTCTTTCTTACTTTCTTAACATCGGCACAGCTTCTCTTCCCTGTATATTCTTACATTATGGCGAGAAGAGAAAGTATAGGTCTCCCCACATAATATGCTATCATAGGGCTTCTTCCAGGTACAAATTCTGATGTGTCAACTAAGTCCTGGGATTTACTGATTTTTCCTACATTCTGCAGACCAGAGACTTCTCTCCCCTGTAAATTCTTACATTTTAATTATAATGCAAGATATTAGTGATGATGTTTTCTTGTTGCTGACATTCACAGGGTTTTTCTAAGAGTTTTATTAGTTTTAAGTTTTACTTTTGCTCTATTTTGAGTTAATTTCTATTTATCATGTGATATAAACATCCTAATCATTCTTTTGCATGTAGAAATTCCATTGTGCTAGCAGCATTTTTGAAAAATCTATTCTTTACCTATGAAATGTTTTTTTTTTTTTAAAGATTTATTTATTTATACATACAGCTGGGGTACAGGCCAGAGGCATGGAGCGGTGAGAGGCTTCACCAGAGACAGAGTGGGGGGCAGAACAGGCAGATCAGAAATACACTGCTGAGGGGAGCAGCGGGCTAGGCAGGAGAGGTCTGCCGCCCCCATGTGGGATTCTCCCCGGCCGGGCGTCGAACTCACATCGCTGCTGCCGACAGCTCCACAGCGCAGCGTTTAACCGCTGCGCCACCAGGGAGGCCCTGAAATGGTTTTGATGCCTTGTTGAAACCAATTGATAATAGACATGTGGGTTTATCTCTAGACTTTATTCCATTGATCTGTATGTCCCTGCTTATGTCTGTATACCACATTATCTTGTTTTATAATGTTTTTCATCAAATTTTGAAATTGGAGAGTGTTAAGACCTCTGTGTTCTTTTTCAAAATTATTTTAGTTATTCTGTGTCACTTGTGTTCCCATATGAGTTTTATGATCACTGCCAATATCTACAAAGTGGCCAGGAGGGATTCTAATAGAAAGTGCATTGAGTCTCTAGATCAATTTGAGGTGTATTGCCGTCTTAACAATATTAAATCTTCTGATCCATGAATGTGGCAGGCTTTTCTATTGTTTTCAGAACTTCTTTAATTTCTTTCTACAGTGTTTTATAGCTTTCTGATTATAAGTTTTATAGTACTTTTATAAAATTTAGTCCTATTTTGTTATTCTTTTTAATACAAATATAAATGGAATTTTCTTTATGTAATTATTTTTAAAGTAATATTGCTTATAACATTATAAAAGTTTCATGTGTCTACCATTGAAAATA
This sequence comes from Scalopus aquaticus, assembly GCA_004024925.1. Lineage (NCBI taxonomy): Eukaryota > Metazoa > Chordata > Mammalia > Eulipotyphla > Talpidae > Scalopus > Scalopus aquaticus. The sequence goes on from PVIJ01012392.1 coordinate 46,924, forward strand.
AATATACTACGTTAAGTTCACTACTGAAAGTTCTCTTTTATCCTTTGCCAGTAATCTCCTTTGTTCCAATTAGTGTAGAAATGCAACTGATTTTTAGATATTAACCTTGTATCCTGTATCCTGAAACTTTGCTAAACTTGCTTATTAGTTCTAATAACTAATAAGCAGATTGTAAACAGAATTCTTAGGGTTATCTTTATATCATCACTTATACCATAGCCTTACTTATAACCAATAAAAATGTCTTAATATAACCCCCTTGAAGCATGTGACAATCATTTGCTTTAAGGTTTTATTGCCCAGGTCTCCAGAGTTCTGAATCAAAAGAGTTTGTTTGGAAATACAGCGGCCACTTACCTCTTGGCTATGCAAGTAAAAGACAGAACAAAACTAGGCTGGTCCTCCTGTGAGGACCCGCGGTCATACTGTGCCTGTCAAGCCAGATAACACATTCAATCTCTTGTATATTTTGAAGATTCAGACACCCAGAAATTTTTTAGAACCCACTCTCATTCTAATTAAAATCTTACTGCTCTGTCAATGGGAAAAAATGAGATCTGACATCCTGAAACCATAAAAATCTGTTTAAATTTTAGTGAGGCTTTTTGTGTCTTTGAACTCTTGAGATTGATGTACGTGAAATCTTGTATGGTACCACATTGGTGATTATGTGACTTCTTTTTTCTGTAAACATTGTGTAATTTAAAGAATGTTAGTTGGCTATCACAGAGATAGATGAGAGTTCTCTAATAATTAACTACAGGTTAAATTTTTCAAAACCTAAAGTCTACTCTTTAGGCCACATTATGCCTCTCCTTTAGTCTAAAACAAGTGAGAAATTTGAAAGGTGCTGATCTGGTTCCAGTATCCTCCAGACCAGAAACATTGCTCCACTAGTACTAGTTCTGAGTTGTGAAATGAAATGGCAGCCCCTGAGGTTTTCTAGTCAATGTTATCAGAAGGTTTGTTTCTGTGCAGGTTAAAGATCAAATCTTAGGGCAATTGACATGCTTTTGAATTATCTACAAATATCAGGCCTTAAAATATTATGTAGTAGTGTATTTTAACTACTAACCAAACATGTATAGCTGAATAATGTCATGACCCAGAGGATTGTGAACATTAGTCTGCTTTGTTCTTTGTTTTAATTTTGTGTATGCAGATACATGGAGGGATAGAGAAAGAGAGGAAACCTCTTTTGAGAAACCCTAAAAGTCAAAAGTTTAAAACTAATAATAATTACATTGAATTATTTCTATCACCTACATTAAGAGTGGTTATTGTGTGGGCATTTGGAAACTCATTTTATATGACTACTTCCAACTTATATATCATATCTACTTTTGCATATATTTTACTTCTATTTCATTTGACCCCAGTTATAAGAAAAGTCAAACTATTTATATATCTTGAACTTCCTTATAATGAAAAAAAAATGGAGAGTTATATTCACAAATGAACAGAGAAAACCATGAGTAGTTTACAAGAACTGATTTTCAGGTTGTACAGTTTAGGGCAGAAAGATTATAAGCATAAATAAATAAAAGAAACATTAGTATTTATTCACAACACTCTCAAATATACCCAGCTGAAGAACTGATGAGATGTCAACTTTCACTGCTGTAGAGAGCAGTCCATCAGCTGCAGTTAAGGAAAGGGTCAAATAATCACCGGTAATCTGCTGGTACCTATTTCTCTTTCAGCTGGTGGTGGCAACAAATTGTCAACAGGAAAGAGCGCTTAGCTTAGCTTTGCTCTAGACCTAGGCTCTTGAATATTTTTCTGAATGATTCCTAGGCATATGGGCTAGTTTTTGAACACTGTTGGGTCATTTTTAATGCTTACATCATTGCCTGTCAATTTAGAATGTGTCATTTTTGAGTCTTCCAAGAAGCATCTGTTTAATTAGCAATCAGAAGTGTGGAAAATGTCCATGTAAGGTTTAATTTTGGGGAGTTTGATGGCAGCTAGTTGTTCTAGTATTATTTTCCTTAATTTCCATGATTAGATGTTTGTGGTATGTCACCAGATATTAGTCTCACCAGCAATGACTTTCAGTTTCACCTAGAACATCCCTGGAAAGTTAAAATAACAGAAAAAAATCCAAAGTCACAAGCAATGCACTTGAAATTTTGGGGAAATGTAAGTTAATACATATTAAGGTTAAGCATTTTTTCATGTATCTGTTGGCCGTTTGCTTTTCTTCTTTGGAGAAGTGCCTTTTGAGCTCTTCTGCCCATTTTTTGATTGGGTTATTGGCTTTTTTTTTTTTGTTGAGTTGTGTGAGTTCCTTGTAAATTTTTGTTATCAGTCCTTTATCAGATGAATTGTGTGCAAAGATCTTTTCCCATTTGGTAGGGTGTCTGTTAGTTTTGGTTAATGTCTCTTTTGCTGTACAGAAGCTTTTTATTTTGATATAATCCCATTTATTTATATTGTCTTTCACTTCCTTCGCTTTGAGGGATGTGTCTTTCAAGATTTTGCTGAGATGTATGTCGTGTAGAGTTTTACCTGTATTTTCTTCTATACATTTTATGGTTTCAGGTCTTACATCCAGATCTTTTATCCATTTTGAGTTGACTTTTGTGCAGGGTGTGAGGTAGTAGTCTAGCTTCATTTTTTTGCATGTGGCTGTTCAGTTTTCCCAGCACCATTTATTGAATAGACTGTCCTTGTTCCACTGCATTTTCTTTGCTCGTTTGCCAAAGATTAGTTGTTCATAGATATGTGGCTTTAATTCTGGGTATTCTATTCGGTTCCATTGGTACATGAAAAAATGCTCAACATCACTTATAATCAAGGAAATGCAAATCAAAACCACTATGAGATACCACCTCACACCTGTGAGGATGGCACACATTAAAAATACAGGCAACAACAAATGCTGGAAAGGATGTGGAGAAAAAGGAACTCTTCTACACTGCTGGTGGGAATGTGAACTGGTCCAACCACCATGGAAAGCTG